>NDFZ01004667.1:10705-27036 GCA_002192655.3 Mamestra configurata | reverse complement strand
TAAGCCCTTTCATTGGATATGTCACATGGTACATTTTGAAAAACTTTTTATTGTTAAATCACGTTTTGATGATGTTTTTTCCAAAAAAATGGTTTCAGCAAACCATCCCCATCCATCCATCCATATGCGATATATATTTTTTTTTTAATTAAGCTTTAAAATGCTAAAAACTATCACAGCTAAGTAGGCTTTACAAGTTTTCGACCAACTTAAAAAATGGAACTGGGTAAGAAAAAATCCTAGTAAGTAATTCCACTGAAAATGAATTAAAACCAAGTGCATTTGTAACTTTGTAATCTAATAATAGAGAAGTAAGTAAGTACATTTTACTATTTTTCTGACATGGTTTAAGAGACGGGTAACTACGGAACACTTCACTGTGCGTGATCCCACACGCACTTGGCTGGGTTTTTTCATTTGGAAGTCGGTTGTCGTTTTTTTGTAAGAAGTTTTTTTTTTCTTTTATCCGTCTTCAAAAAGATTATGCATTCGACGAATTTATTCTTAAATTATATTTTATTGAAACTTCCTACTCCTGGGCAAAAGCTTCTCCATACTTATGTATTGAATACTTCATGCAAACAAATGTACCTACAGAGGCTGACTTTTGTCATGTTTTTTCAAATCTACCGCATAGGCTTATATAGGAGGGGGGCCGGGTGGGCCGTGCCCACCCTAGTATCGTCTGATGCCCACCGCAGGACGTTTGGGGACCAATTTCTAGGCTGGACACTTATATAACTTACACAAATCAATCAAATAAATAATGTAACACCGAGAAACCGACGAACTTATTATATACACAATCATAACACAGGTCAACAAATGAAATATTTTTTTTTGGTGCCGAGATCTTGTTAGTAGTTTTGTGTTAAGTGTGCATTAGAAACACTAAAAATATTTTTATCTTTTTTTCCTACGTGTAGTTTTGAGTCTACCCTCTGTTTTTTTTAAATTTGCTCTAATTAGTACTTTCGGGAACACGGTTTTATTAGTACCTTTCTATAAATAAATCGATTTTGATATCATGTCTTCATCGCGAAGAAGTTGTCTAAACGATCCGAATGTGTTTTGTTACATTTGTGGGGAATATAATTATAATCAAAAAGTTCAGGAATCCTATAACAGATTTTATAAAAAGTGCATATTTTTCGTACTTCAAGTCGCAAATTGTAGACGAAAAAAAGCCGTGGATACCTCAAAATGTTTGCAAAACGTGCTATGAACACTTGAGACAGTGGGTAAGTGGTAGAAGAAGCCGTATGAGGTTTGGGGCACCCCAAACCTCACCTATGCAATGGAGAGAACAAAAACATCACTTCGATGACTGTTACTACTGCCTGTGTCAATTTGGGTGGTATTAATGTTAAAAAATGACTTATCCAGACTTACAATCGGCTAGAAGACCTTTACCACATTCAGAAAAAGTACCTGTTCAAACATTTTGTTCTAACCGTGAACCATCAATTGAAGAAACCTGTAGTAAAGTGTCTAGCGGTAGTGATATTGAAGAAATAGCATCTACAGAGCTAAAATCTTTACCCAAGAAGAACTAAACGATTTAATAAGGGACCTTGAACTACCTAAAGAATCTGCAGAGGTGTTGGCTTCTAGATTAAAAGAAAAAAACTTGTTGGCATCTGGTACAAAAGTGACTTTCTATCTTACAAGAGAGTAAGATTTGCTAGGTATCATTTTTTAATTCGGAAAATGATCTTGTTTTTTGTTCTTTTGATGGCCCACAGATAAGAATATTGATAAAAGATACTAATTTCTCAAGTTCAATGACCAGTTTGGAACAATTTGCGTGGAATTCGTTTGTCGTTGAAGTTAAGTTGAAGTTACTAAAAACTTTCTGGGAAATCACATGTCAAGTAACTACTTCGAAATTGTAAATAACATGCTGGAGAATTTCAAAAACTTAGGATGTAACATGTCAATCAAAGTGCATTATCTCCACAGTCACCTTGATCGGTTTCCAGAAAATCTTATAGGTTCGTATAGCGAAGAACAAGGGGAATGCTTTCACCAGGACCTAAAGACTATGGAGGAGAGGTACCAAGGCCGATGGGATCAGCATATGATGGCTGATTACTGCTGGGGGATGCAACGTGATTGTCCTGCTACACTTCATTCGCGAAAATCGCGTAAAAGAAAGTTTTTATGTACATAATAATTGAATAAATGTTTGATTTTGGTGTAAATATATATTTTTCTATTCAATTAAAAATCTAGAAAACTACACGTAGGAAATAAATATTTTTGCTATAAATGTAATCAGTATATGGCCCNCAATAATTATACTTGGAGATATAAACTTAAATATATTGCCTAATAATACTGACTCAATTTCGGATACATACTTAAATACTGTTGCATCGCACGGAATGCTGCCTGGGCATCTTTTTCCCACCCGTGGTAACAGCTGCATTGATCACGCGATCATTAAGTCGGACAAACCGGCTACCACTCTGGTTATTGATTCCTTTATAACTGACCACGCTCCCGTTGTAGTGTTTTGCAAACTTCATAATCGTATTCCTAAAGCCCCTGTAACATCTCGCCGCGTTGATGTTGTTGCATGTGTAGCGGAACTCCAAGTGACTGATTTTACATCTATAACTACATGCTGCGATGCAAATGATGCAGCCACCGAATTAGTTAACAGGATCTCCAATGTGGTTAACAACAACACTTCCACAATTGTGATGCCCAGCAGGAAGCGAATAATAAAGCCTTGGATGACCACTGGTCTTCTTAGATGCATCCGAAACCGCGACAAAATGTTTCGTAAAACTAAGAGCGATCCTGATAATAATATCTTAAAAGTGACTTACACGCGTTATAAAAAAATTTGTAATAATTTACTCAAAAAACTGAAAAAACTATACGAACGTGAAGAATTTAAAAAAAATCGAAAAAATCCTAAGGCTACGTGGAACCTCATTAAAAAAAATTCTAACGTACAGACAAGCAAATCATGTGCTGGTGAACTGCTGACGATTTCCTCTGATCCACACGCATCGCTAAATATTGTAAACAGTCACTTTGCTAGCATAGGACAAACTCTCGCTTCCAAAATTACACCACGAAGTGATCAGGCTTACAGTTCTAATGAACCCAATGTAACTAGTTCTGACCCTAGCTCAATGGCCATTTTTAGCACGGATAATGCTGAAATAGAGAGAATAATACTCGGTCTTAAACTAAATAGTGCCGTGGGCTGGGACGGTATATCGGCCGCCCTGATTAAAGCTGCCAGACACGTCCTTGTTCCAATTATCTGCCATGTATTTAATCTCTCCTTATTGACTGGAATTTTCCCCACGGTCTTTAAAAGAGCCGTTGTGCACCCTATTCACAAGAGTGGGGACAGAAGCAGTGTCAACAATTATAGACCTATCTCTGTGTTAACAACCTTATCTAAAATTTTGGAAAAAATCATTAATCTTAGGCTCCTTAACTATCTTAACTCAAAAAATATTCTGGCGGACAATCAATTTGGATTTCGATCGGGTAAAAACACAGAAGATGCTGTTCTCAAATTGACTGGTTCTGTGGCTAAAAACTTAAACAGTAAATTAAAAACAATTGCTATTTTCCTAGACCTTTCAAAAGCTTTTGACACTGTTTCTGTTCCTCTCTTGCTGAATAAACTCCAAAAAATCGGCATTAGAGGATTATCACTAGAAATCTTTAGAAGTTACCTTAGTGATCGTTCACAGATTGTAAAATTAGGAAACTATTTGAGTAACGAAGAAAGTATGAGCTATGGCGTCCCACAAGGTAGTGTTCTTGGACCCACCTTATTTTTGATTTACATCAACGAGCTCTGCAGACTTAATATACCAAATTCGAATCTTGTAGTCTACGCAGATGATACGGCAATAATTGTTCAAGGAAGAGACTGGCTTGAAACCCGCTCCCATGCAGAATCCGCGTTGCGAATAGTTTCTGACTGGCTATCAAATAATTTGCTTACCCTGAACATGGAAAAAACTAAATTTATCACATTTGCTCCACGTATAGCTTCTCAACCAGTTTCACCCTTCGCTTTGACTATCCACAATTGCATTTCCGCTTTGAATAATAACTGCTGTTGCAAATCTGTCTCCCGAACAAATAGTTTAAAATACTTAGGTGTAACAATTGATAGCACATTGTCCTGGAACGATCACATTGGGTCATTGGTTGCACGAGTTAGAAAACTAATATTTGTGTTTAAAAAATTAAGATCAGCAGCGGATCTTCCTACGCTTAAAACAGTTTACTATGCTTTGGCTAACTCCATTCTAAACTATTGTATAACCGTGTGGGGTAGTTCTGGAAAGTGCTTAATGCTTCGTTTAGAAAGAGCGCAGCGAGCGGTTCTGAAAGTCATGTCACACAAATCAGTCCGTTTTCCGACCGATGAACTGTATGCTCTGTTGCAAATACCAAGGGTTAGACACACTTTTGTTCTTAACTCAGTCTTACGAAAACATACAGAACTAAGTTTCGATCATTCTTTTAGCAGCCAGAGTAGGCAGAAACGTAGACCTGTTAAAGTCTGCCCTGTAGTACCAGCTAGCATCGTAATAGTTAGGCGACAATACTACTATATAAGCCCAATCTTGTATAACAAAATAAATGAGATTTTGAACATCTACCCCCTTACTTCACGCGAGTGTAAATCAATTACACATAAATGGCTCAGTTCCCTGACTTATGAAGAGCTTGAACATCTTGTAAAAAAATAAAAGAGGTCCCTTTCATTTCCACACCCTTCCAAATCACAAAACAGACAAACAAACATACATAATATCTACACACATTCACACATTCACTCACGCGCATACACATACATACACTACACTACATGCACACTCAGATGCATTGAAAATAATTAGTATTTAAGATTTTATTATTTTTATTTTTATATTTTTTGCTTTTTATAATTTTTTATTTTCGTGTGTATATGCCTGGAACGCTGTCGTCTCCCCTCTCGGAGGTGGGCGCTAATGGCCGCGACACAGTATTCCATACTAATGCGGTTGTTAACGAACACAATTTTTTTGTAAACTGTTTTTTCTGTTCCAATAAATATTTTTGTATTTTTTTTTTTGTATTTTTGTAGTATATGGTCCTAAATTAAAAAGTTATTACAGCTTCTTGGCACCGAACCACTGTTGACCTGTGATAATCATTTAAAATATCTTAGATCGCAATAAATTACATTGTCTTGATTTTTGGGGTGTTAATAGTTGCCAATAGTGGGGTCGTTCACGTCAGATTGACAAACCTTCGATAAATTGACAAAATATTTTTGAGTGCAATTATCTCTTGCACTCAGAGCCACAAATCGCAGCGCGCCATCCCTCGACTTCTATTCTTATTTTTTTATTTATTTAAACATAAATACACTTGGGTTTATTTATCTGTAATATATCCAAATATTCAAGGACGTGGACAGGGTGAACAAGAGGATAGTAAAAAGTGGATCTTATCCATCGGGGGCGAGTTACAAAAATTTTATATTAATTTTAAGGCTGTATGAATAGTTAAAGGAGTACCTACCTATATTATCTATTCGTAGCTCATCCTATCCGAGAACATTTTAGAGCTCGTTTTTGCATTTTAGTTCGAACTTTCGTTTAGGCTGACAAAGTAACTTCTATATCTGCAGTTGGTAAAAAGAACTAATCTAACTCAGATTCTCAGGTAGGATGCTAAAGAAGCGAGCGAAGTGAGCTCAAACAAGCTCACTTCGCTCGCTCTAGCATTCTTGGGTCAGTAGAGAAACATCTGTTTGTGTGTATAAATACAATAGGTACCTTATTTTTTTTATAATTTAGTAAGTACCTAGCTTTTGTTCGCAACATCGTACGCGCATATCCCGTTTCTTCCCAAAGGAATTTCAGGAAACCCTCTGTTAGTGCTCCCCTACACTCTCCAAGGAAGCTACCTACATGCCAAATTTCAGCTTTCTACGACCGGAGTTTCAGCTGTGCGTTGTCTGTCAGTCACTGAGTCTGTCAGTCACTCAGTCTGTCAGTCACTCAGTCTGTCAGTCACTCAGTCAGTAGGTTACGAAAGAATTTCATGTATTAAAAATTACATGTTTGGGCACCTGACAGACGTGATGGACCCTAGACAGAGGAAAATTAGAGCTTGTGTGGCAATAATTGTATTGAATTGATTTTCTACTAAACTTGTTTTCACCAATAGTTGCATCACTTTTATTTTTTTCATATATGGCAAGTAGTATTTTTAGCGCATCTTTTTTAAAAATTGTGTTTTTGTTGTTGATATGCGCGCTATTCCAAACTTCTGGCATAGATTTCAAGTTGAGAATAAACTCTTTCAAAACAATCTTGTCGCCTGTCATGGATGTCACGGACGCGGAACCCGCAGACACGGTCGCCGTCATCCTCTATCGCTGCCGTCTCGCTGCGTACTGACGGTATAAATATTGGCGGGACACTACACGCAAGATATTTAATATAATTAACTAGTTGCCCTGGCTGGGGGCCTTAAATTCATTTGAGGCCACCACAGGATAGTCCGGTTAAGCAGTAACCAGCCTTAGTGTGCTGAACTGAGAGTGGTCCCCGTCCAAAAAAAAAACACGCAAGATGATTATCACGATCCAGGGAATCAGTGTGATCCATCAAAACACTACACTACACGTCAAAAAATATCATAATCCGTCGTTAATATTGACGGATCACAATATGGAAATTGCGTGTAGCGTTCGCCTTAGATTTAATGCATATTAGTTAGATTTCCGAAATATGTGTATCAAATCAGGTTAGCGCGATGTATTGATTATTCTTATGTGTATAATTATGTAAATACATATTTGTTATTGTTGTGTATCATAATATTCTATTCTATTTCTATTTTTAATATATGGCAAGCAAAGCCGATGACGACTATTCTGCCAATGTCCCAAGTAAATTGGAGAAGCAAGTGTGCAATATTTTAATTATTAGGAGAAAACGACGACTGATGCAGAAAATAATTCGATTCTTCTATGGATACAGTTGATCAGGTACTTGATGTGTTAGTACGGGACTGAAACACACATAAGTGTTAAAACATTAATTACTTAAAATAAATATATTATATTATTGCATGCCACATCGATACAGACAATGATTTGGAGAGGGCTTATAGTTTTATGCTATTGTGGCGGATGAAAGTCATCAACGCCACAAGCAGGTCAGGGAATATGTTAAAAGAGAGGGGAAATTAATTGGAAGAGGGATCTAAATTTAGGGAGACGACTATATAAATCAAGAGGGGGGACGTTGTTTTGGCATTCAAAAAATATATGATCTAAAGTACCCTCTGCCAATCCGCACTCACAGAGGGAGGAGTCGCGTATGCGGATTTTATGAAGAAAGACGGGGGTACAGCAAAAACCTAAGCGGATTCTGCAGAGAACAGATACAACAGTTTTAGAGACCTTTCTGAAGCCATTGAACCATGGTTTTGGGTTTATAGTGAATTGAACGGCATAGAAAACCCTTCCTCTCTTTTTGCTAGACTCATTCCACTGTTCCTGCCAGGAACACCGAAGATTCATTTTCGGCAGAGACAGCCAGGTCGTAACTTTGGTGGGTATTGTTTGAGAGATCAGCCGTTACGGATGTGCACGCATCTTTAGCCAGGGCATCAACACATTCGTTACCCTTAATACCACAATGGCTAGGTATCCAAACTAGCTGAACATCTTTTTGAAAGTTGGTACAGGATAGCAAAGACTTCTTAATTTAAAAAATAAGGGGATTGTGTAATTTGCTTTTAAAGGGATTTTGAGCTAACGCCTGCAAACAGCTCAGAGAATCTGTGAAAATAACAGCTTTCTCAATGTTAGCGTGCGACTCTATAAAACGGCAAGCTTCTAATATATCCACACACTCACCAGTAAATACGGAAGACTCTTTAGGTGTATCATATTTTGATCAAGTTACAACCTGACACTGACCTGCAAATTGTTAAAAAAAAACACAAAATAATTTGAATTTCGCGGGCTACCACTACGCCTCTTGCTCGTCAATTCGCCAAGTTTTCTGACTTACGCGTTTTGTTTGTTTTTGTTTTCGTTCCAATCATCAGGGAGTCACAATCACAGAGTTTTGGGCTGGCGCAATTTGATTTTAGATGTTTAAAAAATCATATAGGGCTATATATATATATAGGGCTTTGTAAATAATTTTAATAGGAAGTTTTGTGAGTATAACTTTCTCTGAGTATTTTATTTAGAAAATTTCCTAAATACACACAGATTTAGAAATAAAACAAAGTGGATAAGAACGATAAATTGTAGGTAGTATTGTACTCAATTTCATGCTTCGTTAACCAGTAAAGCCTACATAAGCCAGTCTCCAGTGCTCCAGTGTCATGACATGACTTTTGAGAGCACGCGCTAATAATGTTTTTATGCTGAAAATTACCTTCGAAGAAAATGTTGAAGTTTGTCAGCCCTTGGATAGCATTGTTTTAACCCGCTAACACGCGATACCCCTAAAAACAGGTAGTCAACAAAATTTAAGTATAATATATCTAATAATCAAAAAGGTTAAAAAGTTTACAGACAAACTAGCAGATTATTTCATTTGCACACAGGATATTTTATTGGTTGGTACCTATTGGTAGTAAAAGGTGCAGGGTTATTTTAAAAAGTTGTCATTTGAAGTTGAGAATCTAACTGGGTAAGATGTAGTATTACTTGATTCTTAATGATTTGCAGAATCAGAACTTTGCTACTTTAAATTATAAGTAACCAATTTGAAGTCAAAATTGACTACTGTTTTCCTAAATTAGTAGTTTTGTAAATTATTTGACATAACCATAGTTATTGTTAAATGATTTTTATTTTTACTTATAATTAAGTAGGTTAAACATAACACTTTTATACATCAATCTTTTTCATCATCATCAGAATCATCAGTCATTTTCAAACTAGACAAGGCCGGTGTTTCCTACTTGACTACCCTGAGAAGAAACACCAAAACAAACTCAGAGGTCAAAGTCTCCTTTAAAGTCCATACATCAATTGCACTGGTCAAATCATATGAGAACCATGTAGGTTAACGTCTAAGGTAGTCTGGAGAAAAGTACCACACAGATTTGAGTGGACCTGTCCAGACAGTGCAAGCATTAGTTATTGTGTAGCTCAAACTTAGAACTTAGACAAATAATACCAAAGTAAGGACTTTTGGGAAGGCCGCATAAAGAACTCAAACTGCCAGACTAATATGACCAAATGACAATAACAGAATATTATTGACCCCCCAGGCTACAGTGTTAATTTTAGTTGAACACTCAATAATGGAATTGCATAAGCTAAAGTTGTTTGTCTTTTATTTGTTACAGATAACATTGAATAATTGATAACAATTGAACTCTGACATTGATGTAAGGTATTTACTAGCGACGTCTATGAACTTCATTCTTCAATCATTCTGAATTTGGATAGTGTTCTGTTAGTACATTAGTCCAACATGTGTATATTAAGGTTCTTCTGTTCTGAAGCATTCAGTGCACACAAGACTAAGGAGATCTTTGAGAAGTTGCAATTAGTTGATGCTGACATAGCACAGTTGTCAACTGAACTCTGTTACCATGTGGAGCTACGTGAAGGTTGTGACTATCTCAACATTAATCAGATAAAAGTTCTGAAGTGGCTGCTCAGTTCCCCTCTACAGCCTCAAGCATTGAGAAACGAAACTGTTTTCAAGAATGTACAAGGAAATCAAATTATTATTGAGATTGGACCAAGGTATATTTTCATATTTACATAAAAAAAAGTAAAAAGTGTATAAAATAGTTGAATCTATGATAACATTAAATGAAATCTTGCAGGTTTAATTTCTCAACAGCCGATTCAAGTAACTCAGTTCAGATATGTGAGAGTGTTGGTTTACGTGATGTCATTAGGTTGGAAGTTTCAACAAGATACCTTATCACCTTTGCAAAAGCAAAAAATGTTCCTGCAAAGTTACATGAGGCTTTGGCTGCACCATTGCATGACCGGATGACACAATGTGTTTACACCAAGGACAATCTTCCTAGGATCAGTTTCAATGAAGGATTACCAAAAGATTTAGAACCTTGGTTTGTGGTACCTCTCCAGAAAGAAGGTAGACCAGCCATGGAGAAAGTCAATCAAAAATTGGGTCAGTGTTTTGAGATTTCCATGTACAAGTTTAAGCTATTAGTTCTATTTGGTGTGCAAATTGTGAACTAACTCATTATTTATTATTTATAGGTTTGGCCTTTGACTCTTGGGACATGGACTTTTATATGGATATGTTTGTTAACAAATTGAAGCGTGACCCAACAAGTGTTGAGTTATTTGACCTTGCTCAGAGTAATAGTGAACATTCACGTCATTGGTTCTTCAAGGTACATTGTATTGAAATCTCTTATCAGTACTTATAAAAACCTATTAGAAACTATAATATGACTAAGTTTTTTTCCACAGGGGAAATTATTATTAGATGGCCAAGAGATTGATGAGTCTTTGATTGATATGGTAGCTTCAACTCAGAAAACTTCAAATGATAATAATGTCATTAAATTCGGTGACAACAGCAGGTACCTTATATGATCAATAGGTACAATTTGTATTTTATAATAAAATTAAAGAAACATTGTTGATGATTAACTCGGATTTGTTAATTGCAGTGCCATCAAAGGTTTCAAACATACAAAACTGCGACCAACAAATGTCCGAGATGCGTCTCAGGTTGTAAAGGAGGTGACAGAGTCTGACATCATATTCACGGCTGAAACTCACAACATGCCGACAGCAGTGGCACCTTTCAGTGGAGCCACCACTGGTACCGGTGGACGTATCAGAGATGTACAGGGCGTGGGTCGTGGTGGACATACAGTTGCTGGCACTGCAGGATACAGTGTTGGCAATTTGCATGTACCTGGTCAGTACATATTCAATTCATAAATAAGTGGATAGACAAACACAGTTTAATGAATTAACTGCATAGTTTTTATTTGAACCTATAGAATTGTATAATTTAACTTCAAAATTTTATCATTTTGTAGGCTATGATTTGCCTTGGGAAGAGAAGGGTTGGGAGTACCCTAACAACTTTGCAAGCCCTCTGCAAATCATTATTGACGCTAGTAATGGTGCATCAGATTATGGTAACAAATTTGGAGAGCCATTGATTTCAGGTAATATAAAATATATAATTTTTACCATTTTTGATGTTGTATTTTGGTTTATGAATTGTATTTCTATTTGCAGGATTTGTTCAATCATATGGCTTGAAGAACGGAGACAATATAAGAGAGGAATTCGTGAAACCAATCATGTTCAGTGGTGGTATTGGATACATGCCACACAACATGATAAAAAAGAATAAACCAGAAAAAGGTTTGAGACACCCTCTCATTCATTAACCCAACATTATATAGACCTTTTCATTGAAAAATCAAATTTGACATGAAACACCTTTTTACATTTGCCCATATTTCGAGTCACCGGTGCCGCGGTGATTATTGTCTCCCAGTAGTCATAGCGAAACTTACAGTCGTTTTGTTCTCATTCAAAATGTTTACTCTACCTACTATAATGTAATTCTTTCGTAAAGGTATGATGCTGGTAAAGGTCGGTGGTCCAGTGTACCGTATCGGTGTTGGCGGCGGCGCCGCTTCGTCTGTGGCCGTACAGGGAGGCGACTCAAGAGATCACGCTTTAGATTTCGGGGCGGTTCAGAGAGGTGAGATAACAAAGTATATCTTTTAAAGTACTACTGAAAAGGCTTTCGAATAGTTTAACATTTGTTTTGTACAGTTTGCAGACTACGTAGTTGGTCCCATTAATTTTCAGGCTCCTAAAACTGAAGCAAATTCTTTTACTATTCCAACGCCCTCTTACAGGTGATGCGGAAATGGGAAATCGTCTTAACAGAGTCGTCCGAGGATGTCTAGAAGCAGAAATCAACCCTGTTGAGTGTAAGTTTAATGAAAATTGAACCTTAATAGCTAACAAATAAGACACAATCGTAACTTTCTTATGTTGTTTACAGCGATCCATGACCAAGGTGCCGGTGGTAACGGTAATGTGCTCAAAGAGTTAGTGGAACCAGAAGGTGCAGTAG
The DNA here is from genome assembly GCA_002192655.3 of Mamestra configurata. Taxonomy (NCBI): domain Eukaryota; kingdom Metazoa; phylum Arthropoda; class Insecta; order Lepidoptera; family Noctuidae; genus Mamestra; species Mamestra configurata. The sequence continues at coordinate 14,920 of NDFZ01004667.1, read as the reverse complement.
TTTATACTAAAGAGTTCCAGTTAGGAGACCCAACCATCACCACCCTGGAGCTTTGGGGCGCTGAGTACCAAGAGAACGACGCGTTGCTTTGTTCTAAAGAAAACAGGCCAGTTCTAGAAGGTTAGGTGGATGCCAACATCTGTTATGATATTTTCTTAGTTGTGTTTGCTTATTTATAACATAGCTTGTTCATTGCAGATATTTGTCGACGTGAAAGATGCCCTGTATCATTTGTTGGCGAAGTAACAGGAGATGGCTACATGAGTCTGGTGGAAGACTCATACACTGACAAATATTTGAACAGAACTGAGAGACTCAAACCAGAGACCAAGTCTAAGTTGCCATTTGATCTTCATTTAGAAGCTGTGCTAGGTATGTAGCAGACTATTGATTTATAATGTAAACACTTGTTACTGCTTGCGGCCAAGCTCATATGAAAAGAGTTTTGTTATCCTACCGGAAAGTACAGTGTTCTGTATGGTGTCGGAAATAAAAGAATAGCACCATACCATCACTTCCCGTGGGTGTCGTAAGAGGCGACTCACCAGAATTCTCTGGCGGGATTCAATGGGCAGCAGCAATATCTGTGTTTTGTGCATTGCAACAGCTACACTGCAATCGCCAACCCTCATGCCAGGCATAGCGACTATGGCAAACCCCCCTTTGGAAGAGGCCTATGTCCAGCAGTGGACGTCTTTCGGCTGATATGATGATGATTATGATGATGCCTGGAAAGCACTAGTGGGTTAAAAAGTATGCAATACCTTAATTTAGGTTGTGTCAACTCTCTCACTCTAATCCATTCAGCCGTTGAGGTTTGACCGATTAACAAACATCCTAATTGACTTTCACTTGTGATATTAGTAAGAAGATTTGGAAGCATCCTGTAATTTATGTTGGAAGACGTCAATTTATTACATTATCCTGTGCATATTATTTGATCTATTCTAAATAGGTATGTCATCAGTTGTATTTGTTTTTAAGATAATATTCCACATAATTATCAAGTATTAGGTCACTTACACTTTTGCGTCATAAATGTACATTTATTAAAATCACGCTTTATTAGCAACAACTATATCAAGTTTACTTGTCAATATTTATAGATAAGAACGTTTAAATTAAGCTATTTACGTCAAATGAGAGACAATAATAATTTGTTGACGGAATAGTACCTACATAATAATAACCTTGCATGTAACGTCTGGGTTGTATGCCCAGTGCTGAGAAAAAATTTAAATCTTGGAAATTTCATAAAAGCTAGGCCTGGATTTGTGCCAATGACGATCGGCTCGCCACTTATTTTATAGAACTGATTTTATAGTAACATAGCTAACAGAATAAACCGTATACCTATGCCTGGCACCCCCTCGGGAAATAAAAGAGTGACGTTATTATGTTTAACTAATTTAATGGTTTCTTTAACTAGGTAATATGCCACGGAAGACATTCGATTTGGTCACTGAGAAGAGAACAAAGCTGCCACTATCTCTGCCACAAGATATAACAGTACATGACGCTCTCGACCGAGTGTTGAGGCTCGTTAATGTAGCTAGCAAGAGATACTTGACGAATAAGGTATGTTTATTATGTAAATCTCCTCAATCCACCCCATTAATTAATAATTAAAAACTCATAAAAAACCTAAATAGGGTCAAACAATGGGCGTTGAGCGAAGTACCGTTGCGTTACATTTCGCGGTTACGATGTCCACACAGAACAAATATAATTTCAGAAAAGTTGTCAATGCAACCATGATACAGATAAAACGTAAAGGCGTGGAGCCTTTACGTTTTAAAAATCCCGGAGAAAACTTAGAGCACATTACATCTTTCTCTACTCAACTGCCGCGTTGGAGATAGGGGCGGTGAGTGTATTTTGCTGCGGAACATGCTTGCTGTTCTTGTCGCTAGGGCGGCAAAACTGGCTTGATATAATTATATGACTGATAAACCTTGACAATTCAAAAGTGCCAGTAAAGGGTCAACTTGAAAAAAAAAACGATTTTTTTATGTTACCCAGGTGGACCGTTGTGTCACAGGACTCATAGCTCAACAACAGTGCGTGGGTCCCCTACACACGCCTCTTGCGGACTGTGCGATCATTGCGCTGTCGTATTACGACCTCGTCGGGTCTGCCACGTCCATCGGTACTCAGAACATCAAGGGTCTGTTGGACCCTGCTGCCGGTGCTCGCATGTCCTTAGGCGAAGCTCTTACTAATTTGGTGAGTTTTATTTTTTTCTTATCTGACCATCCTGTAATGACAAGCAAAATGGTCATTGATGTTCATGAAAATTGGGAAATGTGTGTTACTCAATCATGCATAAAGGCTAAACGAACTTAGATGAATTATGGCACTGAAGTAAGAATCTTTTTATTTACGCTTTTTGTCATAAGTAATTTCCTCTAGAATTTTTCGATTTTTCTCCTAAATACAAAAATCGAATTCTAGAGGAAATTAAATAATTATTCGGAAGTCATTCTTTATTCGCTTTTAATTTTATTTGCCAACCATCTTCTGCCAGCGGCTTCGCGATATTCATTTCGAAAACTATCTCTAGAAAACATACTCCTGAGAAAATAAGTATCCTATGTCCTATTCCAGGATAGTCTTCCGTGTGCAAAGTTTTTTTCAAACCCAAATCAATAATTCGGGGGAAATCGTCCCAAACACTAAAACTAGAGCAATTTAGGGAAAACGAAAAGTTTATCAGCCTAGATACAGCCACAATATCATAATGCCTCGCACCTATTCCAGGTATTCGCGGGCATAAGCGAGCTCGAAGACGTGAAGTGTTCGGGCAACTGGATGTGGGCGGGTAAGACGGGCGCGGAGGGCGGCGCTCTGCTGCGGGCGTGCCGCGCGCTGTGCCGCGCCCTGGCCGGCCTGGGCGTCGCCGTGGACGGCGGCAAGGACTCGCTGTCCATGTGCGCGCAAGTCGCCGGGGAGAAAGGTCTGTAATCTGTTCATTTCAATTAAGAATCTTATAAGGGGAACAAAAATGGTCTACGTTGTGCACATTCCCCTTATGAGATTTTTCATGGGGATTCATCAAATGACTCCCGCGGAGTTCCCACTCCGCCCAGAGCGGAAGGAGTGTCAGACTCTTACTGGCTAAAACGCACCCGTGTTCCTCCAAATGTCCTTTGGGGCCGCGGTAACTCTTTCGAACAAATTCCGCGACAAATAAATACTTGACATTAGCACTTCTGTGCTGCCACCAGTTCCTGCACGCTCCATTAAATGTCAGACAAAATAAGGTTAAAATCCTATGCAATCAAAGTTTTTAAGGTTCATTTAATCTCTCTGCCTGCGTCTGTGTTTCCGAACGCATACGACCCTAATCTCTTCAAAATTAGAGTGAACAGGCTTCTTCTGGGTAAGCTCGCTCCATCGTCGACTTTGTCTCTGTCATCTATGACCTAGACTAGAGTCAAGAGCAAACCCATATTAAATAAAAAAAAAAAACATTATTTATTACTTACAGTGAAATCACCGGGAACGTTAGTAGTTTCAACTTATGCCCCGTGCCCGGACATAACAGTCAAAATCGAACCAGCTCTATTAGAAGAAGGATCAGCTCTCGTTTATGTGCCAGTCAGCCCTGGAAAGTACAGGTATGTAAAACATTATCTTTCTTAGTAACTAGTCCATTTGAAAAAAGCTCTTCCTCTAACAATTAATATTGTTTGTTCAGACTTGGTGGATCGGCGCTTGCTCAATGTTACAAACAACTCGGTGACAACCCACCAGACCTTGATGACCCAGCTGTTCTCAAAGCTCTGTTCAAGGCTACTCAAAAGTTATTGAAGGGTAAGTTGCTCTATATTCGTAGAAGATAAATACAGGACCCATTAATTCAAATGGTACAGTTTCCAGTTTAAGCAAGAGGAATAGAATAGAATATTTATTTGCGTAAAACATGGTATACAAGGGTGTTATATACAAATTGAGGCACAAGCATGTTTAGCTAGGATAAAACATAGCATGCAAAATTTTAAAAAACAAGTTAAGCAACAACAACCATTTTTTTTTTAAAAAAAAACATCAACATTTTTTATCTATAAATTCTTTTAAACTATAAAAACTACACTCGATTAACCAGTTATGAAATTTTATTGTAAATAATTTTGTGTTTAAAGCTTTGAAATGCCTTGGTATTTTATTATAAATGCTCACACACATTGCCAAGCAGTTACTATTGTATTTAGA
>NDFZ01004667.1:0-10459 GCA_002192655.3 Mamestra configurata | reverse complement strand
CATTTTTTATCTATAAATTCTTTTAAACTATAAAAACTACACTCGATTAACCACTTATGAAATTTTATTGTAAATAATTTTGTGTTTAAAGCTTTGAAATGCCTTGGTATTTTATTATAAATGCTCACACACATTGCCAAGCAGTTACTATTGTATTTAGACAGTCTAGGCAAATCATTTAACACTAGTTTATATGGATCTCGTCGATTCCGAGGATTTACATCATTTGCAGTCTTAAATAGTTGCTTATTTTTCATAACAAAAACACATATTTCGTAAATGTAAAGCGACGGTAACGGTAACAAACCAAGTTTTTTAAATATTGGTCGACATGAGTCGTCGGGCTTAAGTCCACAAATTGCTCTCATGCACTTTTTTTGAGCGATGAATGCTTGAGGAGACTTGTACACATGTATAATGTGACAGAGATGACACTCTTCAAAGCCAAACATTTTCCAATACTCGATATATACACCAAATAAATGGTTCCATTTGTAGCTCAATGTTTACTTGTATATCTATTTCAGAGGGTAAGCTACTGTCCGGACACGATGTCAGTGAAGGAGGTTTTATAACCACAGCCCTAGAGATGGGTATTGGTGGCATTCGCGGTATGAACATCGATATCAACGTAGAACCTAATGTATCGGAAATACAAGCACTTTTCAATGAGGAACTTGGTATCATCCTTGAAGTATCGCGCCATAATGTAGTGTATGTTCTAAACGAATACAAAAAGAATGGAGTCAATGCCAAACAAATCGGCACTACTGGGAAATATGGAATGCATTCTGAGGTATGTATCTAGCCGAAAGGGTAGATTTTTTATAACTAAATATGCAAAAAACATGGATTCTTTTGAGACCATTGCATTAACAATTAAAATCATGTTTTCAGGTTATTATAAAAGTAAACGGTAAAAAAGTTCTAGACACAAAGCTGATAGATATGTTCAGAATGTGGGAGGAAACAAGTTATCAACTAGAATGTTTACAAGCAAACACAGACTGCGTCCTTCAGGAATGGCAAGGTAATATTTATATTTAGGGTTTTAGCGACATACGAGGACAAATTAAATTGATTGGCTAAACTTCACAAAAGTGAATTGATAAAGTATAATTTTCGAAATTTATTGTTTCTCATAGTCGTACATCGCATGGCAGTTCACTCCAAATAGTTATAGACTAAAGGTAGTTTGTAAAATCATATTTTTTGTTATAAATTGATGAATATATCAATAATTGTCATTCGTTTCAACAGTTAATCAATGTGTTTAAATATGAAAATGTAAAATAAATAAAACGATATTTCTTTATAGGACTTGAAAAGCGCAAGGGAGTAACCTACAATGTTACGTTCGACCCTTCAGCGGCAGTTGTAAAAACGAAGTCAATAAGAGTAGCCGTTCTTCGTGAGGAAGGTAGGAAAATAAATATTAATATCGTATAAAAAAAGGAATGGGAGCAAATAAAGTTTCAACGATGGATCGACGTCACATCGAAAACCACGTATGTACGTGCGTGGCGGGCTTAGGCTACTTCTGAATTTCCAATTAGACTGTTCTAGTGCTTTTCACGCAATGTGGACAGTATCAGATCTATATTTTATTTGAAGACCTCATAATTTAAATCTTGATTGTGTTTTAGGCACAAACGGCGACAGGGAGATGATTGCGTCTCTAATGATGGCGAACTTTGATGTTTTCGACGTGACAATGAGTGACTTACAAAACAAGAAAATCACTCTAGACGCCTTCCAAGGTTTGGTGTTCCCTGGTGGGTTTAGTTATGCTGGTAAGTTATATTATTTGACGTAGGCGACGTTTAATTACGATTCATAAAAACATGTTTTTTTAATAATTTTGGCATTCTTTTTCTCTTACAGACACTTTAGGTTCAGCAAAGGGGTGGGCAGCAGGCATCTTGTTCTCCGATTCTCTAAGTTCTCAGTTCTCCCACTTCAAGAATAGAAATGATACATTCTCTTTGGGAGTATGCAATGGATGTCAACTAATGGCTCTTCTGGGCTGGATAGACCCAGAAACGACGGCGAAAAGCGCGAACAAGACTCAAGTATTCCTCGACCACAATGCTTCGGAAAGGTACCAAAATCGAACACATTAGTGTAGATCAAAGCACCATATTGAAAAATGAGTTGCTATGAGTAGCCACGGCGATTTTTTACGACCCACAAGTTTGGGATCTTTTTTTTTTCAGTTCTAACGTGCATCCAGATCTAATCATAACAAATGCATTGCCATAATTTTTTTGTTTTCCACTGTACAGATTCGAATGTCGCTGGAGCGCAGTGAAGATAAATGAAGACAAATCGGACGTGTGGTTCCGTGGCATGGGCGGCAGCGTGCTGGGCGTGTGGGTGGCGCACGGCGAGGGACGCTTCTCTGTGGCCGAGCCGCGCCTCCTGCGCGCGCTGCGGGACAACGGCCAGCTCGCCATGCAGTACGTCGACGACGACGGCGTGCCCACTGAAGTCTACCCTATGAACCCTAATGGAAGCCCAGGTAACAAACCCATTCAGGTTTTAAGAGATTTTAAGATTTTAAAAGTATGCAGTTAGTAAGTAGCCAAGCCATTTGGGGTCTTGCCAGCCTGCTCCACCACCTTGTTGTAATTTATTTTAAAATTAACTAGGGAAATCATTAATACCCTTTGTACGTCTAATAACTGATAAGCATAACTATGTACAATAGTACAGTGTACCAAGAATTAAGAATGTCTTCATATTAGACTGTGAGAGTGCTTCAGGGCTCAACTCTCGGTTCTCTACAGCCAGCACACATAACAGATATGTGTCATATTACCTCAGCTATTCCCAGTGTAAGTAAATATGTGTTGTGTGCAGCGGGCATCGCGGGCGTGCGCTCGCGCGACGGGCGGCACGTGGCCATGATGCCGCACCCCGAGCGCTGCGTGCTGCGCTGGCAGGCCGCGCGGCCCGCCGCACCCGCACCCGCACCACCCGCACCACCCGCACCAGCCGCCCCGCAGCCAGGGCAGCCCGCAAGCCAGGCCGGGCCGTGGACCAGACTTTTCCAAAACGCATACTCCTGGGCATCGCACCAATAGAGTGAAAGCAACATTGATGTAGCATTCCATTTTAGTTGCATTTGAATTTACATAAGAGCCATTGGTTTTAAGTTTTTGATGAATTCTATTTTTATGTAAGAGTATTTACTGAGATCTTTTTTTCTCGAATATTAAGTTTGTTGAGCAAAGCTCAAAATTTTAAGTTTTGAAAAGCCGTGGCAAAGCCCATGATAAAGATGTATGTAGTACATTATCGCACCTGTTTTATAATACAAATAATACCACACATTGTCTTCCAATTTACATTCCATAATATTCATGCATTTTGCCTTTTATATCAAATCTGTTTTTAAACAAAATAATAATATTTTAACTATAGAATTAAAAGGATAGATATTTTATTATAAGCAATAAATTTATTTAGTTTTTCTATAAGTACAAACACAATATTTTTATATTGTATTATACAATCACTAAATAGATGTTGTGTTGAATATTAAATTGTTTCAAGAAATACAACTTTTTTTATCATTCTGAATATTGTATGGTTCTTACATACATAGGCTTCATCTTAACCTAACTCACAACACAACATATAATAAAAATGATTAAATAAGAAACACAAGTTACAAAATTAACTTTTACCCATTCATTACCATAATATCTTGTATGGATCTTACTAGGTCTCTCCTTTGAGTTCTTTCTAATGCATCACAAAGTAAGAAAACCCATCTTTGTGTGTCTGCAATATATAATCTTTCCATTAATTTAGTAACTTTTTCATCTAATGTTATAGATTGAATATCAATATCTTTAATGATATCTTCACAAACTTTCAAATACCTAGCAAGGTCACGCCAGCAACTACCAATTTCTCGAATAATTGTGTCAAAAATCCTCTGTCTCTTTCTTTTGCTCAGGGAACACATTGGACTGCTGCTAATGAAACTGTCTTCGGGCTCATTCCTATGACTCTGTTGCAATGAAGCTGTAACATAAACCATTTAAATGATGTAGAAAGAGATGATGAAAAATGCAGTCAAGTTTTGTTGATGAGGCAATGAGAAGGAGAACTGTTTGTGCAGTTTAATAAATAGAAGATAATATCACTCACTATAATAGTTACCATACCCTCCCATCAGATGGTTACTTTCATAGTCGGTTATATTCTGCAACACTTCCTGAGAGTTGGGGAGTTTCAAAGCGATACTCTTCAAGCATTCTACATTGTCTTCAGATAACAAGTCTCTTACTTCCAGAACCTTCAACAGCTGTCCAATGCTAGTTATTTGTTCAAACCTTCTCACTGAATTGATGGTGCCTCTGAAACACTCTTTTATGGAACTCTTTATTTCACTATGTCTGTTGTTCGATTTCAACGAGACAATGTACCTACGTTATTAATTGACAATATTCTGACAGTCATTTTAGAGCTGTTCTAATCTTCTCACAGAACTTAGAACGAAGACGAAATAATACCTACTGCACTCAAGTTACCTACTAGTTCACAACTTTAGAGATACGTACCTACTACGGCAAGCAGTAGGTAGGGTAAAACACTGCATTCATTAATAGATAATGTACCAACTTCAATATTGATTAATTAACGCTATAACTAAAGTCGACTTCGAATAAAATTAGTATTTTTCGAGCGTTCAGTGTTTGTTTATCTTATCAAATAGCAAATTCCAATTCACTTGCAGTAGTGACATCTACCATATTGTTAAAAAAGAAAGCCATTTGGTGTTTTATGAGAAATATTTCTAGTTGGATATTTTATGTAGGTGATTTTATGAATTCGAGTCGCTAGACTCGATATCAAAAGTCGCTAAAACCGATTCTGAAACTATACCTACTTAATATACCTATAACTATAAATAATATTACTTTTTTAGCTAAATCTTAAATTAGACGTTTTCCCAATGCACTCAGAAAGTGCATTTTAACTAGAAATGGAGTAAAACTAAAATTGGAAAAAAAAATTAAGTTATGTTTTTTAGATTGCTAAAGCTAAGCTATATTCGAATGAAATTTTAATTAAATAAAGTTTGAATTATATATTTATCTCTCATAAATAATAATTTTATGTCGAATCGTCAAAAATGTGTCTATTACTGGCCCTAAAACTGTTATGATAAAAAACTCCAAAAGTCGTCAGATAAGTCGCTAAACTATGTCGCTAAATTGGCAACACTGATGCGTTAAGAAAAAAAAACGTTGCAAGTGTAACCTTACGTTGTCTGCGTTAAATGAACTGTGCATCGGGTTTCGTCATTTTATTAACGTAACGGGGTTTCCCATTTCTACGTAGAAGAGTGTACCACATTTATAATGCCTAGTACTTCATCATTTATACGGTTGAGTCAGCAGTATATTCACATTGATATCGGGTTGCGAAATTCCAGCTTGCTTTCCTGTAAATAATGTACTTAATGTTAGTTTGTGAGATATGGTTTGTTTTCCTCATCAGCAGCTGCGAAGTAGGTCTCAAGTCCTTCAATGAATTTAATTAAAACAAAGGTGATGACGAACAGCACTGAGCGCCTCGCCCGCCGTATCGAAAAGCTACTGGGGGCCGATTCTATTAACAAATTTGGTCAAAGATCGCAATGGAACCGCAGCTGAATCACGGCTTTTATGCGTTTTCGCATTCTACTAATGAACAACAATCCAACTGCGGTTACGTTTAAGCTGACGCCAACGATCAATCGAAACATCGTCAAGAGAATTCCAATCAATGTTTCGTTTTTATTCACCCCTGCATTTCTATCCACCCCATTTTACCCGGTACTTAGGTATGCATTTCAAACATATCTTTTGATTTGAATATAACATTACAATATTGCAATAATTACAATTCTATATTCATGTATTTTAGTTAACATGTCTGTACTTTAATGTCGCAGGTGCTTATTAGTAGCCAGAGAGCTGAAATGGTTGCTTTGAGTTTTAAGTAAAATATTATTTATCTTAAGACAACCGTATCGAGGGTGCGCTTTCAGCCCCCCATCCCGTTCGCGCCGGAGTGCCCCAAGGCGGTGTGCTCTCGCCTCTAGCTTTCACGCTATACACTAGCGACATCCCGACCTTCCCCGGGACGCACTTAGCCCTGTTCTCCGACGACACGGCCATTTACCGCTCCGGCAGAAGCGAACAGTGCATAGCTCGAGTCCTCCAACAATCGGCCGACGCCCTAGGCGTCTGGTTCCGAAAGTGGAGGATCGAAGTTAACCCCGAAAAAAGCCAAGCGGTTTTGTTTGACAAAACGCGAGGCCGATTTTCCAGACCCGCTCCCAGCCCGATCACCATGTTTGGTAAGCCGATCCCTTGGGAGAAGCAAGCCAAATATCTAGGTGTGATCCTCGACCGTCATCTTACGTTCGCTGAGCACATAAAGAAGGTACGTTCGCGTGCCTCTTTCGCTCTCGGTAGGCTTCACTCCATGCTGAATGCACGCAGCAAGCTGTCCCTAAGATGTAAACTGCGCATCTTCACGACGTGCATACGCCCCATAATGACGTATGCGTGCGCCACTTTCGCGCACGCAAAGTCGCACCATATCCATAGGATGCAAGTAGTTCAAAATCGATTTCTCCGAAAGGCCACGGGCGCCCCGTGGTTCATTAGGAATGAACGACTCCACGTCGACCTCAAAATCCCGACAGTGAAGCAGTTCATGAAACGACTGTCGCAGCGTTTCATCGAAACTGCTTCAAAACATCAAAATCCCCTTATCGCATCGGCCACCCGATACACTCCCTCACAGATCAGTAGGACTCGCCGCCCGAGGCATACCCTCGTCGAACCCGACGACCCCATCACCCAGATTCAAGAGAGCCGTAGGGAAACCAGCACTCTTCGAAAACACACACGACACAGACCGCGTTCCGTTTTCCGGCCCCGCCGCCGGGGCCCGTCGCGACGTCCCAGTAATAACCCTCCCCGACCTTTGATTACCGAGCCAGCCCGCGTCGCTGAGCCAGTAGTTTTAAATTCCCCAAATAATGTTACGACCCAGCCTGTCCCTTGCTGTTCCTCCCAAATGACGCCGCTAGCCGAGGTCCTTATCCCACAGGGGATGCCCTAGCGAGCGGTCATTTAGTTTTAGTTTTATTTTAGTTTGTAAGCCCTGGCTGGGGGCCTTAGAGTCATTTAAGGCCACCACAGGATAGTCCGGTTAAGCAGTAACCAGCCTTAGTGTGCTGAACTGCGAGTGGTCATCGTCAAAAAAAAAAAAAATATCTTAAGACAAGTTATTTTTATTTCAATCAGTCTCATAATAATTATGATTCTTGTCCAGTGGGTGACAGGTAAACAACCGGTCAGTCTGAAACAAACAATATTTCTATTATTATGAAATCTTAAAGCAAAGTCATGTGAGGCACAGTCTATAAATACAATAATGAAACCTGACTGTATAACAGAGCCTAAATTATTTACAATAATAATAAATACATGCCTACTACTAATAGAATAATATTTTGCCCAGTTGATGACAATAGGCTCACCCTCTATTACATGGGACTTCAACATAACTGACAAAATGCGGGTGTACTATAGGTACAGCTCTGCCTAACCCTACGGCCTAAGGGGAATACAGGCATCATATTATGTATAGAATAATAAATACATAATTTATATACTATAGCATCTAAAACTGGTGACAACTAATCAATTAGTCATTAAGTATTCCAAACTATAATTTTCAAGCACTTACCCTATGTGAACTTGATGCACAGACTTTCTGCCATGCTGCATATAGCATTTGAGAAGCCGGTCATAGCTTTGGACATATTTAATGCTGCTATAGCCACCATTTCCTCTGTTTGTGTACACATCTCTTCCATGCGAGCTATAGTTGCTTTTGCTTCATCAAGAGCTGCCTGTAGTAAGTCATTAGTTATAGTTATAACAAGAACCAGAAATTGTAAGTTATAATGATAATTATATTCAAACGGTCAAGAATTGATTCCAACTCCCGAATGCCACTTACTTTGATGTACAAACAGAGGGTGACCCGCTGCTGTCTATCTGTCTGTCTGCTCAGATTCAAGAGTCACTATTTGGCTGAGGTCTTGTCTGGCTAGTGACCTATTTCCAGGTGAACCAGTACTCTCTTGGATAACAGATATATCTCTGAAAGAAAAAATGAATAAATTATTAATAAATTGCAAATAAAATACCAATACATTTAAAGGATAAGTGCTCACAAAATGAGTGAGTTAGTTGATGGCAGTTCCACGTTCTGTTCCACTTCCATCTCTTCAGGATTAACATACTATTTGTAAAAAAAAAATAGAATTTTTGGAATAAGTAAGTATAATTTATTACTTACATGTTTGATAAATATCTAATCACCTCAATTATTTCAATCTTCGATTTGATTTATTTATTTATTTACCAACTATGGATGACTTACAGCTAAAACAAACTAGCATGTGAGACTGACAGCCAATTAAAAGTCATCACTTCTATAAAACAGATTGGAAAGAAAGAGTGTGAAAAACACAACACAGGTACCAAAAAAGGAAAAACAGTAAAACATTCAACCTTAAACTAAATTCACATGTCATATTCACTACAAGGATAGAAACCCGAACAGCCAAAATCTTATTTAAAAAAGCTACGGCTCAGACACTTTCTGGCTGAGGACACACCCGTTAAGAAAGGATCAAAATCATGCTCTTTACACATGTCATTAAAGTTTCTACTTGCACGCACCACAAATGAAATTTGCCTGTAATTCGTAGAGCTAAATGGAACACGCAACGGCGCGTACCATCGCTTCGACCTTCCGGGAACGTTAAAATAAAATTTGGATAGAATATCGGAGTTATTAATAGAATTATTGAAAATTTTAAGTAATGCAATACAGTCAGAGATTGCTCGCCGGTTAATTAGGGGTAATATATGATACTTCTTACAGAGGTTGAGGTAATCTTCAGACCGGTAGGGCACTTTCTGATGATAACACAAATACTTAATGAACCTCCTCTGGATGCTCTCTATACGATCAATGTACTTGTGATAACATGGATTCCAGATTTCAGACGCGTATTCCAAGTGGCTTCTAACAAAAGTACNATCAGTAATAAAATCATTGAGCAGAATTAAGTTGGTGACGGTAGACCTTCCTTTCAAAAAACCATGTTGAAAGGAACTAAACGAATTTCTAAGAGCACTATACACCTGGTTATAGATGATCCTTTCGAAGATTTTTGCCACAATACAGAGCTTGGATATTGGCCTGTAGTTTACAATTTCGGTTTTGACTCCTTTTTTGTGAATAGGCGTTATGAAAGCCGATTTCCAAAGTTCGGGTACAACACAAGTATCCAAGGATTTCCTGAAGAGAAGTGAAATAGGTTGGGCAATCGAAGTCGAACATCGTACAAGAAATTTGGATGAAATATTATCCGGGCCAGCCGCTTTAGAAGTATCCAACTTGCGAAGCAAGTTCAAAACCTCCTCAACGTTCACTACAATGCTACATATATCAGATAGGCTGGCAGATTCAGTAAAAAGAGGGGGTGAAGAAATTCCATGACTAGGGCTTGTATCTAGAAATGTAGAATGAAAGTAAGTAGAGAACGCCTCGCATATTGTTTCACCGGTACGCAACGTTTCGCCATTATAGTTTAAAGAACTCGGAACTGCATTTGAGTTATGTCGTTTTTTAACAAACGTCCAAAAATATTTAGGGTTTTCTTTAATAGATTTTTCAGTTAAGTTCTAGTAGTTTTCATAACATTGCGATTCTAATACCTTTACCCTTTCACGAAGAAGCTTAAATGATAACTCATCAGCTATATTGCCGTACGTCTTAAACTTTTTAAAATATTTGTATTTTTCTATAATTGTTTTGATTAATGCCGAATTGTACCAAGCTGGATATGTTTTGCTACGATGTAATTTTTGTGGAATGTATTTCGTGTGTAAATTGAGAATAACTTGATTGAAAAAGTTTAATGATTCATCAATAAATTGATCGTGTCGCGAACTCGGATTCCCAGTCAGTCATGGAAATTTCTTTGTTGATGGATTCATAGTCACCCTTGTCGAACAGATATATATATATATATTGCGTCCGTGGCGCGGACTCTAATAGAGGAGCTTCTACGAAATCCATATTTACTAATAGTGCTGGATGGTAGGGGTCGATGGGAACCAGCGGACTTGAACATTCAACGACATTAACTNTCGATGGGAACCAGCGGACTTGAACATTCAACGACATAAACTAAATGGTTTGAAAGTACCAAATCTAAAATTTTGCCATACCTATTAAGTACACCATTGTATTGACCAAAATCTAGGGTACCTACATAATTCGTCACCAAGTAAAACTACATCAGGACTATTCGGGTTCATTGGGACGAGCGATAGATTGTCAGAACGGACCCAGTTAATAC
>NDFZ01004666.1:97936-132711 GCA_002192655.3 Mamestra configurata | reverse complement strand
AAAACGACTTGTGTTGCTAACGAGAGTTGCCATTATTATTATTATTATTATTATTATTATTATAAAATAATATTTATTATCTAAACAGTTTATCTAGAAATATACAAAAATATAATTCTAACAGTGAAAATAGAATCGAAATTGACCGAAAAACAAACGAGATAAAACTATTATTAACGACATATAACTATTTAAAACGCTGTTTTGTATGACAGCTGTATAGGCGACATAATATTTGACGTCACAGTTGGTATCGGACTTCTCTTTCTAATTGTCAAATTTGAAGCTTAATAACTTCATAGCTAATGAAGGTATTTTAAAAAAACTTCAGAATTGTTTCCTTGAGATAATAAGTATTTTATTTTGCAAATAAAAAATTGCATGCATCTTCCCTATTGTGAAAATTCTTCTAAGAACCAACGTTTAAATAAACCAGCCTACCTACGCAATTTGGCAGACTGTTCGATTTAACACATCATCTTGTGTGATTGGTTTTTCATATTTTCGTAAAGCAATAACGGTAGCTACGGTTGATTGATTTATTGGTTGATTGATATCAGTATCGGAAAGGCTATTATCGTATTTTAAAAACGTTGGCATCCTGATCTAACCTACTGTTATTTTCAAACATTTCCACAAGTTTTGATAGGTACTGATTTTACCGAGATGACATTGCAATTTGAATGATAACATTTTTAAAGCACGAGGCCAAGACTTGTCGGACTCGCACACGAAGAGTTCCGTAATATTATCAAAAAAAAACCTTTGTCTCGTGTATTTAACATTTTTTTTGTTATTACGGCGATAGAAATACTACACACTCTGTGTAAATTTCAACTTGACCTATTACGGTTCATGAAATACAGCCGGCTGACTGACAGACAAATGGACAGCGGAGGCTTAGTTATGGGGTCCCTTCGGGAACGAAACCCTTTGGTAGGCACCAAATAAACTTGAAATAAAGTACATTGACCTTTCCCTAATATCCTTTTGTAGATACCTACCCGAACAAAAAATTATAAAACGAATTTAATTACATACTAGATTACGATAAAAGTCGATTCAGGGCAGCTATGTCTTTATTTCTGTAGTTGATATTAAGAGAGTCAATAAATGTATGTGGGTCAATGACCGTTATTGCACATTTGGCGTCTACCATAAATATTTTCTCACAAAAAAATAAAAAAAAAACAACTCACTTAAAATGATTAAAATCAAGCGTCGTAATATTCCCGCTGCAGAGCGGCAGACAGGATTCCGGGAGTCCCTTGGAGCGGCAGCAGGGAGTGTGGTCCATGCCGTTGGCGAGGCAGCCGAACGTCACGCCGGCCCACGGCGCGCAGATCATCAGGTCTGTCACCTGCAGCTGAGGGTTAAGGCGGGCTCTTGCGGTGATCGTGCGTTAGTCACTCATGATGTGGTGGCTCGTGAGGGTTAGTTGATAATGATTCTGATGGGATTTTTTTTTGTTTGGTGGGCTTTTTTTGGGCTGTAGTACAAGTTTAATGACTTAACTCAAGTTTGTTTTCATTTAAAAAAAAAAAAATTAAATGTGATATTAGATTTTTTGCTAGGATTGGTTTTGGTTAATTTTTTTTGAAGTTAAAAGTATTAGAAGCTTTGGATAAGGATAATGGCTTACAACTGTTGCAAATCTTGGTTTTTTCCAAGGGTCAATATTTTTAGCCTTGGGTTATTTTATTTTTCTCATATACTTAGTTATAAAGTGCAATCGATTTTAGGGAAGAGATATTTGGGAACTGGTGTTGATATCTTTACCATTAATTATAGTGTTAACCTTTTTTCTCTGGACAATGTTCAAAATATTTATAATCAAGATTATCAGAAACTAACTGTGGACGTGATAACGTGACATATAATGATGATCAATGAGACTCATCACCAAAACACAGAGATGTTCGATGACCCCAACTTACAACAATCTCAAAGGTCTTGGTGGGGTCGCAGAGCTTGTCGACGCAGCCGTAGTGGTTGACCCCCGCTGAGATGCAGCACCCTCTCACGTCGGGGAGCTTGGGGGCTGCTGCTACTTCCGTAGACTTCATCTTGCCAGGAGTCAGGGTAAGAGACCTAGAGGGAAGATGATTTGGTAAGGAACTGCCTTTAAATTTTGTACTAAGGGTTCTTACAGACGAACGGCACAGCGTCGACGCTTGCCGCTGACAGGGGATGACGCTTACAGTTCATCCGAGGTTCGAAATCTGTAGTTCAGGTATTCATACTACATCCGAAATGAGGAATCTTGATTTTTGTAGGAAGTAAAATTATTCTAACAATCACCTCATTTTACATGAGTCGTGAGTATTTGAATACTGAATAAGGAAATTATAGGTATTTATAAACGATTCGTAATAAATAACGAGGATATATGTCGATTCATTTAAGTGTGACCACGCTGTGAATACAAATAAAAAAGTAGCAAAAAACACGTAAAAAGCACAACACGTAATAAAATACTAAAAATACTACTGTCAGTGATTACTGATGTCCCAAAATTCCGAGAAAACGCTTTTATTCAATCCGAAACAGAGAGTACATTTTGCTGTACAGAACCGTCAGCCGGTCATGCGGGATATATTAAATTGTCAAAAGCATTGCATTGCAATTATCACCCTTCGTGGAAACTTGAAAATAAGCCTGAATAGTTGACACATAATGATTTACTTTGCCTTTTGAAAGTGTTTGGATAAAACACATTTGTCATCACATTTTTTGAAAATAATTAATAAACAGAATAGCTACTAACTAGGTATTTTATTTAATACAGTTAATGGAGTATTGATCATTAACTTTCAGTCGATATATCACTTGCACGTTATAAAACCACTAGTAGACTAGTCATTGGGTAATGATAGAACCACGGTCTACATGGCCCTATAGAGGTATGCGGTACAGAGAGTAACGCATACCTCCACTGAAAATGGGAGGATCCTCCAATCAGACGGTTGTTGTGTCTGGTGAGCATCTGCCCGATAGTCGATATTCGGACTGTTGTATTNTTTGCCTTTTGAAAGTGTTTGGATAAAACACATTTGTCATCACATTTTTTGAAAATAATTAATAAACAGAATAGCTACTAACTAGGTATTTTATTTAATACAGTTAATGGAGTATTGATCATTAACTTTCAGTCGATATATCACTTGCACGTTATAAAACCACTAGTAGACTAGTCATTGGGTAATGATAGAACCACGGTCTACATGGCCCTATAGAGGTATGCGGTACAGAGAGTAACGCATACCTCCACTGAAAATGGGAGGATCCTCCAATCAGACGGTTGTTGTGTCTGGTGAGCATCTGCCCGATAGTCGATATTCGGACTGTTGTATTTGTTCAAATCGCATGGAGAACTTTGCTTGCGCGATGCAGGATTTCGTTGGTAGTTCGTCGCTGACAGGATAGATGGCGTTGCGTTTCTTTTGTTGCCGTACAAATTTCGCTTCTTAGTTTTTCATTAACTATTTTTATTCAGCAATCAGTTTCTTGACAATTTTAAGTATTGTCAGAAACTGATTCTGGTAGTAAAGATAAAATCGAAACGAACTCGTCAAAATGTATAAAATCACATAATTTCCAAACTCCCGGAAAACTCTATGAAAAGCCATTAATGAGTCTCAAATGACTGAGCTATAGACGCTCTAGAAAAAGTGACATTCCAGCGATAACTATTTTCGAAAAGTCAAATAATGATAGAGATTGACCGCGTGACATTACGATAGCGCTAGTCAATATTATTGAATTTTGAGTGTCGGCAGTGACCACTGATAAAATATCACTGTTTACAGTCTAAGGTACGAATATGAGCGCCTCAAAGAGATGTCAGCATAGAAGACAGGGCCCGCTAGCGCCAGAGCCTGCCAGGGTTGTGGAATTAGTTCGAAAGAGTCATTTGCGGAAGAAGTCATTTGATGATTTCCATCCTTAAAAAAAGAAAAAAAGGTACGAATACGAAAAAGCTTTTTGAAAAAACAATTGAATAGAAAATTTTGTGAAAAGTGCTAAACAATAATCAACCCTAATAGATTCTAGAGACTAACCTTTCTTTTTTTTTTGTTGTCGGGGGGAAATCCTCATGGAAATCCTCCACCCTGGGGCGGGTGAAGGGTTCTGTCAGACTCTTACTGACTAAAACCACCCCGGTGTTCCATCTCCCACCTACGCCGGGGATCGCGGGAACGTATGCGACTTCCGCAATTCTAGAGACTAACCTAACTTAACTTACATATAACATAAAACGGCCCTTAGAAATAAATTTAACTCACCTGATCGCATAACTCGGCAAACTGGACCCATGAATATTATAAGAAGTCACGGTGATCTCATACATGGTGAAAGGCAGCAAGTCGTTCAGGACGAAGTAGGTCTTATTGGGGGCCACCTTGTAAGACATGGGCAGCATGACCTTCAGGGTGTCATTGTTCTTGATGGAGCTCTCCGAGGGATCAATGAGGTGGGCGTCGAAGGAGCGCAGGGTTGTGACGTTGACCACGTACTCTGTGACGGAGTCTGCGTTCTCGATTGGGAGACTCCAGGATATGTTAAGTTGTTTTTCGTTGAGAGGTTCCACTTCTACGTCTTCTGGTGGGCTTGGGAGGAGTTCTGTGAAAGAATTAAAAATGTGCATTTTCTGAATGAAATTAGAGGGAACAGGCTTCTTCTGGGTAAGCTCGCTCCATCGTCGACTTTGTCTTTGTCATCTATGACCTAGACTAGAGACCTAGTCAAGGTCAAACCCATATTAAATTTAAAAAAAATGCAGAATCAATCCAAATCTTCGGTCAGTCAAATTCAAGTTGAGATGTTTTTTTTGTGTCTTATTGAGCGATGCTTTGCTTTTATTGCAGATTGAATTGATAAGAAGATGTAGAGGCTATATTAACAAATTCTCTAGCTTCCTGTGACTTTTTAGACCCGATACAAAATACTTGAGTGTTTTAAAAACCAATTCGTTAACAGATTAATCTTCAAACTCATAATTATTAAGTTGCTGCTGTCATAACAACGTGACACCAAGTCACATGAGATGGCAGGAAGATAATGACGATTTGTGGTCCATTAGCATGTCTTATTTCCCTGGAGAATTAATCATAAGGAAAAAAAAAACTATTGCTCAAATTGTACCCATAGTTTCTAGTAATATTGTAATTATTGTTATTCTGTATATATTTATTAATAACGTGTATCTGCATATGACTCCTAAAAGCTTCCTGCGGGACAGGCCTAGCCTAGTCCAGGAAGTCTTTGAAAATTCTTTTATGCTTAATTTTTTTTAAAACTGAACCCTCTTGTATAACACACAATTTGTAACCTATATTTTCTTTTAATTAATTTATTCTCACTCTTATTCTTTAAAAAACGAAAATGTAAAGGGATCCTGGTGTCCGGAAACACAGGCCTCAAGCCTAGCTTAGGCACCAGTCTCCCACAATATAAACTTGCCTGAATTATACATCATTGTCGAATCTGACCAATGTTAAATAATTTATGTATATTGTGGTGGAGAAATTAAGTTATTATTATTACTACTATCATAAAACGACTTACCAATGCCCTCAACAATGCAGGCTAGCGTCTTCTCCATATAAGAAGCGCACGAGTAGTGTGTCTTGATATTGTCGGTGACAGGAGTGAACTCTCCTCTGCACACATCTTGGCAGATGTCCGGCACCCTCTCTTGGATGCAGCAGGGGACGTGGTTGCGACCGTCTGCCATACACCTGGTGGATAGACAGGCTTGGTGAAGAGTTTGTAGACTATCAGGTTAAGGATTTGTAGTAAGGTATGTTAGATGCGTTTTTGGTTCCTGGGTTAAAAAATGTAGGTATTGTATTTAGTAGGTTCGTCATGTTGGTTAGAAATTCAAAAAATATCTATGTATATTAATAGAAATGAATCGCTAAATGTGTTGCTAAGCGCAAAACTCGAGAACGGCTGGACCAATTTCGCTAATTCTTTTTTTGTTGTGTTTGTTATTGTCAGGAGAAGGTTCTTATGACAGAAAATTTTGAAAAAATATTAACATCCGGGCGAAGCCGGGGCGGTCCACTAGTTGTTAACATAAATCAAGGAGTACAGAGATTTCCGTATTCGATGGTAAATTAATCTCATGATTTGCTGGTGGCCCTTTTGAAGGTAGGTCCTCGTAAGTATCGGCCCCGGAACGTAATGGGCATCAGATCGTGTGGATTTCCAATCCAAAAAAAGGTACTCGTAAGCACAACATAACTTTTGCTTTCACATATAGTTATTTGTTGAACTAACCAATTAATCGTAAGAGATAATCGTAAATAATGAAACAAAAGAGACCCCTAGAAAATTATTAAATTTCATCATGAACAAAAATCAAAACTCAAAGAAAATACCTCGAAAGATTAACTTCGCTACATTAATTGAATAATTTGATCAACTTTTGGCCACAAAAAATGTAGTCTATTAAAGTGTAATTTTCCTGTTCCGCTAGTTGATAGAAAAGTCACATTTTATTAGACCCTTGTAACCTGATGGACGATGGTAGGCTCTTGATAAATTGCTGTTGAAAACGAAGGACAGTTCGTAGAATCGATCTATCTTACTAAAAATATGGTGATAGATAACTGACGATAAGGTCTTGGCGAAGGGACTTGGTCTTTCATTTAGGGAACTTGAAGACATTTTTATCACTCAGCAATTTTTTGACAATCGTGTCAAACTATTACCAGCTCCTGAGAGCCAGGACCAACAATGGCGACCACCAAAACCTCGACAATTCCTGGAGAAACGTTTAACTGTCTTGGATCTCGCAAAGAAATTCTTCAGAAAAAGAAAAGCGAAGATAACATAATTTCCACATGGCTAGAATATTTTAAGATATATCTTTCTTATTATTTATATTTTAAGATATATGCATATCAAAATCACAACAGATAAACAACATTTTTAAAATAATTCTAAAAATAAATATAAACCGACAAGGTTAATCATAAAAAATAATTTTAATAAACCATAGCAGCTATATAAATGAATTAATAATCCTTGATAAAAAAATCCTAACGACATAATTATTGTAACCAATTTAACAATTACATCATTGAGCTGTCACAAAAAAATGAACAATAATAATCATGACGTAAACAACACTAACATTAACAATATCATAAATACTTTACTTCTAACCCTAGTGAATGAAATCGACGTTACTAAAATAAAATAATTCTACCGGATATGACGAAGTAACTACTAAAATAATAAAATTAAGCGCGAAAATTATAACATCCTCACTTAGCTATCCAATAAACTTCTCTTTTGAAGAAGGTGTTTTCCCATCTAGACTAAAATAAACCACTGTTCAAAAAGGTTAACTGTACTAATATGGGCAATTATAGGCCCATTACACTGTTCCCAGTCTTTACAAAAATATTGAAAAAGCAGTGCATGACAGAATAAATAGCTTCGTAACTAAATACAATTTAATTGTGGAGAGTCAGTTTGGCTTTAGGAAAAACAATTCAACGACTCATACCTGTTTTTCTTTAGTGCAACTAATTATCGAAGCTCTTAATAAATAATGACTACTTTATATTCTTAGATATGAGCAAAGCATTTGATTTTGTATCACACGAACGACTACTCTCCAAGCTAGAGAAATATCGCATAAGAAGCAAAGCGCATGATTGGCTTAAAGTTATTTATCTAATCGCCAACAGAGGAATCTCTAGGATAGAAAATTATACTAGGACGACATGTTGCTCAGAACTAAAATTTAATGGTTCTGGCGTCCCACAGGGAAGTGTATTTGGTACAGAATAAAAGATGAATAATGAAAGATACATTAGTTGCAGTTCGAGTGAATGACAGAGCATTATTTTTATTTAGACTTTACCTTACATAATACGACCCCCGATTGCTTAGTTAGCTGTAGTTGCAAAGTGGTTAATACTCGTAGATTGTTTATATTTAAACTTGTTGCGTTCCGAAAATAAAACAAATATTTGCACTACTGAAATGGATTGCGATGAAATGGAATATCTTTTAAGGGGATTAAATTTAAGGAATGGTATCGAGCATGGATTCGCAGAAATATCTCGGAACGATAAATAAATGGATAGATTTTATGTTAATGGATAATTTCATAGATTAAAACTTTATCCAGGATATGGAAATACCACTAGTTCCTTTTATGTGTCAAATGTGATGAGTACCTTTGCCATTTAAATATTTTTAATTTTCACATCTTGTTAGTTTTTAGGGTTCCGTACCCAAAGGGTCAAACGGGACCCTATTACTAAGACCACACTGTCCATACGTCTGTTTGTCTGTCCATCTGTCACCAGGCTGTATCTCATGAACCGTGATAGATAGTTGAAATTTTCACAGATGATGGATTTCTGTTGCCGCCATAACAACAAATTATAAAAATGAACTAAAATCGAAAATAAAAGGGTCCCCCATACAAGAAACATGTTTTTTTCGGCTTATGGTACGGAACCCTTCGTGTGCAAGTCCAACTTGCATTTGGCCAGTTTTTATATTTGATTAGGTACACTGTCTTACTTCTGGGCAAAGGCCTCCCTATGGATCTTCCAGGTTCAGGCTCTCTGGGCCACTCCAAATTAACACTTTCAACTGGCAGCCTTTGGGGAAACCTAACACATATTGTTATAGTATGTTACTTTTAGTACTTTCGATTCCATTCGATTTAAACCTTGGACTTACTTGACAATCGCAGGGAAGTCAGGCTGGCAAGTCTCGGGGTCCTGCCCCGTTCCCTCCAGAATGGTCTGAATGCTGCAGAAGCCGAGACAGCCCTTCGACACGTTGGCGGATACGCAGCAGTCTGTGTAGTTGTGTGACAGGGCCAGGGAGGATAGCGTGGGGATATTGGCCGAGTAGCTGTCGGTCACGTTCTGGTTCTCTGGAGGTGTTAGGCCTCGGGATATTACTGGAAGAGAGTGGGTTGGTTAGACAAAGTGCTTTATTTGAGAGCGATGTTTTATACATACTTTTAAGTTCTTATGGCTGGAAATGAAGGAATCGATTTTACAGAAACCTGGTACCTACGCATACGCAAGATACTTCAGTCTAAAGAGGTATTTTTTTTTTTTGAATCAGTGTTTAAATGGTAGGAGCAATTTTTGAGTGTTTAATAGAAAGTGTAAAATCACTTTCTCTTTCCCTCTGACCTCTTTTGATGACGTCACGCTTGAAGCTACTGTATTTTTAACATATAAAATACCGTCACTAAAAAGAAATATAGATTGGGAATAAAGTGTAGTCAGAAATTTACGCGATTTATTTTGAGAAACTCGATCTTAACTGATATTATTTTGCTGGCTTTAGGGTACCTCTTTGAAAACTACCCACCCAGTGGTACTTGCTTTCAGGAATCACTCGCATATTAGATGCGCAAAAGTTCATTTTATTGAAAATAGATTTTTAACAGAGGGCCCATTCCCGTACTCAACAATAGAACCGTCGCATTCACATCTCAGTCACTATCTGTCAAAAACATTTCCCTACATTTTGAGAGATTGCGATTTTAATTATAAGAATGGTTATTGCTCCTCTGTTCTGTCTCTTGAATATTTATTGATAAACAAATGCTTCAACCTGTTACTTCAGTTATTGTCCACTGCAAAAATAGAACAAAATATTACAAGACTAGCAACCGCTCGCGGCTCCGCCTGCGTTAATGTCGAAAATTATCCCAAGGGAACACATTTCTGAGATGAAAAGTATCCTCTTTGTTATTCCAGAGGTAAATTATAATTTACCTCTGTACCAAATTTCATTAAGATCCATTTAGTAGTTTATGCGTGAAAAAGTAACAAACATACATCCAAACATACATTCTTACAAACTTTCGCGCTTATAATATTAGTAGGATAGGATATAGTAGGATGCACATACCTGTAAGTTTATGGAAACTCCTGACAGGAGGCTCTGTGTTGAGCTCACACATGTACAGTCCCGCGTCGGAAGGCTTCACCGACTTGATGACCAGCGCCCACACGTCGCCACCTTTCGCGATACCAGGGCCCGGCAGGGGCTCGTCAGCTAGGGAGAAAAGATGCATCAGTATCATGGTTGTATTCTCAAACGGCTAGGTAGATAAGGGTAATATATCATACCAGTTTGCTGTTCATCATCTGCCTAGCCTTTCCCAACTATATTTTGGTCGGCTTCCAGTCAAACCGGATTCAGCTGAATACCAGTATTTTACGTGCAGCGGCTGCCTACCAGACCTCCACAACCCATTAACTGGGTAAGACGGTAGTCGTGCATTTTCCGAGAGGAGTGGGTATACAGATATTGATGGTTGGAGCAGTTGCATTTTGCGTTTTAAATGAGTTTTTGTTATAGGGAAGCGCGATTAACAAGGCATAAATCCTTCGCACTACTATTGAAAATGTCCTATTGGAAAAACCGGGAATCAAAGTCAGGCGGCGTCGATAAAATGACATGGTATCTGCTATTAAGACTGCCAAGGTCGTAGATTCCAAACAAAGTAATATTCTATCAACGACAAAGATTCTCAAAAAGTTCAAAAATGTTATCGAAACGTCTCGTCTCGATCCAAACGACAACGCACTGAACTTTTTGAGAATCTTTGTCGTTGATAGAATATTACTTTGTTTGGAATCTACGACCTTTTAGCAGTTTTGCTTAAGCCCTCTAAAGGAATGAAGGCGGTACCAGGCGGTACACGCAGGTGAAGATTGCATGTCAGGAGTCGCAGGGCGATCCCCGGTCACCGTAGGCGCAGGCCTGCGAACGGCAAGCATTGGGTGGCTCGCTGTACGATCACCGCCAGGCCCGGGTCGAAGGCACTTTGTGTTTCACGCGCGCCTCAAAGAGATGGCAGCATAGAAGACGGAGCCCGCTAGGGCCAGAGCCTGCCAGCGTTGCGGAATTTGCTCGAAAGAGTCACCGCGGCCCTGGAACGCAAAGGGTTTTAGAAGGAAAACGGATGGGTTTTAGTCAGTAAGAGTCTGACACGCCCTTCCGCTCCACCCAGAGCGGAAGAAGTCATTTGATGATTTCCCATCCTTTAAAAAAAAAGGTGAAGATTGCATATGTGGCCACGATTCTCAGCAGTGAGGGAACGACAATGAAGAAGGTCTATAGGTAACGATTCTTATTCAGTTTCTTGATGGGTATCCTGACCTTTTCAACATTCTTAGCTACAAAGAGGAACTGCAAAGTAAATCTTCGTCGACTGTATCTTGCTGAAGACATTATAATTGCAAATTCACGACGCTTCGTTACACGTAAATAATGTATTTGGTGCAAGGTCGAATACAGCTAGCTATTTAGGTTTTAAACTTTTAAATGAAGAGTGGTGCTTTAAGGTCAATGTTAGAACTCCAAAATGTTTTTCTTTAATTATGTTTTTGAAGAATTAGTACATAAACAAAGTAGTTAAATACAAAATTTCTATACTTCAGAAAGTTTAAAATCGATGGCAATGCCTACGTGCGCTGAGAATTTACAGAATATCAACTTTATAATCAACTAGTTGCCGCCCGCGGCTCCAAAAATTATCCCAAGGGAACGTATTCCCAGGATAAAAAGTATCCTATGTGTTATTCCAGACTATAATCTACCACTGTGCCAAATTTCATCAAAATCCATTCAGTACTTTTTGCGTGAAAGAGTAACAAACATCCATCCATCCATCCATACTTACAAAGTTATAGTTAACCTGCACTCATCGTTCTGTTTTTTGATGTTGGAATTGTAGGATTTCTGATGTGTAGGTACACCATAAGATATTCCGACGTCTCCGATATAAAAGTAAATATTCTCGAAAGTACGAAGAAATAGAACTAACTATGGCAAAAAGACTATTACCAATGAAGGAGCACAATTATACAATAATCTACCAAATAGGATAACAAATCACTCGCAGTATTTAAAACAAGATTGAAAAATGACATTTACTATATACATTATTAAGTGAACTATGTATTATTCTTTATGACTAATAAATTCGTTAAACCTAAGGTGCAAAAACCCAAATCAGTACTAAAGTCATCATGCAGTACATCGACCCTGTCATCCCTGGTGACCCGACGCCGACGTCTCCAGCCGTTGACAGCTGCAGGTCATTGTCCCTCCTCCAGAGCACCGGCCGTCCCTTAGCGGCGAGGACCGCGCAGGTGAGGAGAGCGACCTCCCCACTCCCCACAGCAAATCCTCCAAATGCTGGCGCCCTTACGCTCAAACGTGCAAAAACGCAAAGTCAATACTCACAGTCATCATGCAGTACGTCGACTCTGTCATCTCTGGTGACCCTGACGCCTCCAGCAGTCAACAGCTGTAAGTCCTTCGCCCTCCTCCAAAGCACAGGCCGTCCCTTAGCCCCGAGGACCACGCAAGTCAGGAGAGCATCCTCCCCACTCCTCACAGCCACTCCTCCGACTGCTGGTGTTCTCATGTACGCCTTCGGTTCAGGTTCTGTCTCCTCTTGCGAGCTACCCGTTGAGGTGCTTGCACTTTCCACTGATTCATTGCGTAGTTCTGTGAACAAGGATAAAGATGATTTATTTGAATGTATTTTTAAGTTATGTTTAGTTGGTTTATTTTATTCACAAAATCAAAAGTCATTTATTCAAATTAGGCTGAGTGCCAGCACTTTTTGAACGTCAAAGTTCTACATAAAGACAGTCCCCCAAAACGCCCGCCCGTCACCACTTCCTAGTGTTTTAGCTGGGAAGAAGAAGTGGCGTAACAAACTCCCTAGCAACACATCTGTCTGTTGAGTTATAAGAACTAGCATTTATACAAAGGTATGTAAGTAGTCAGTATTCTTACAAAGAAAAAATTGGAACACAAGAAACCTATACAACATGAATACGAAGACGTATATACCCATATGTTAAGCTCGTTATTATCAGAAGTTAAGAAGATACACTATTGATGACAATGATGTCCTGTTTATTATGTGTTTAACTGTAAGCTCCACGAAAAATAAATTTTGCCATTTAGAATATATCTCAGTAAAATACAAAACTCCTCACAGGGCCACACGAAAATACAGAATTAAATTGAAAACAGCTGCAAACTCAACAAAACCGACTCAAAATCACTCCACCGCAAACCACATTTAAATATGCAAAAGCAAAGATCAAACCTCAATCATTACAAAGAGGGTACTATTAAAACAACCACTTGAAACGTCCCTAAGTACTGAACTATACTGTCATACCCTAAAAGCCCTTTGAAGGATTTAAAAGGCAATTCGGACCTCACCGCTCCACCTCCTATAAAAAGGTCATCTATACTTCAGTTGGGCGTCTACGCGAATATAAATGTCAAAAAGAGAGGCTTGAGGTCGGGTCCCAGTAGTAGCGGTTAGTGGTTTAGAAAAGAAGAGGAAGTTTTAAATGGGATTTAAAATTGCGGTGGGAAAAGGATTAATAACATAAAAGTGGTCAGCTTTGTCACTGTCACACACTTTTATTGTGGTGTAGGTACATTATACATTCCAGGCATTTATCACTGTCATGAAATTGTTGGTCAATCACGATAAAAGCGTCCATTTGGAAAATGACATGCTACATAAGGGCCAGTTCAGTCCCTATAAGTAATATACCAAACACCATACAATATTTCGTCTGTTGTCCTACCAATTGAATGTCTCCATCATCATCATAATACCAGCCGAAAGACGTCCACTGTTGGACACAGGCCTCCCCCAAGGGGGTTTGCCAAAGTCACCACGTTTGGCAGGTTTGACAGAGAATGATGCTGCCGCTGATGCTGATTTAATGTAGTGACAATCAAATATTCGTTTTTTTTTTCACACTTCCGAAGAAACAAAAATTAAAATGTATTACAAAAGAGGCAATTGTCATCTAATTTTTATCAATGAATAAAATAAAATATTCCATTGTAACCTAGCCTCAATATTGAAAGCAAAACATTTTATGCATATTTAAACATAACAAAACAAGCGATTTTCTGGCTTTAAATGTATTTCGAAATAAATTAATCATTCACGTTATCGTTCATTTTGTTATGGGAAGGTTTAATTTAAAACAAACTCTATGTTTTAAATATAGCTTCCTGGATATTTTAATTTGCGGATGTAGGTACCGTGTCGACAATGCGATAGTACCAATTGAAATGTATACTGTGACATTGATTCAACTATAAACAATCGTAACCTTTCAATTGTGAACTCTAGCAGTTGACTTTTAGAAGTATATCCTGGCAGTGATATCACGATGTAATCTGCTTTATAATCTTACTAGTTTGCGAATAACTTTTTAGTTTGGGCATAAGAAAATTTAGTTGCCATTAGTTTTACGCCTGGTTTGACGTAGTGAAGCAATTTTAGAAAACTCATCTGGGTATCTTTTGTTTTACCTGAAATGGATCCGCTTTCATGTATGATTATTGGTTCAGCCTAAACGATACTATTATTATTAAGCTCTTCTCTCATCTAAAGTTTAACCATAATTGTGTTAAGTGTTAAAACTAATTCAAAATCAGTTTGCATGCTGTTAAGTGTTCAGTTTTCAGAATCACATCTTGATATCGCTAACACTGGGACCTCACCTGCCTTCTCATTTAGATTCATCTCAGGCGAGTCACGTCCGACCGGGCCCCGGATAAAGAAATCAACGCAAATTGGCCGTACACACGCTTCAATTTACCGCACAGCTCACCAGAACGAAACAATCTGTATGATAACTAGTCTGGAGTGGCTTTAGCGCAGAAATTGGGAAGAAACGTCCATATCTACGCTTTGAAGGTAGGTTCGCAGGTGTATGAGGTCGGAATATAATCATTTTTTGTATACGAAGTGGGTGGGTTATGATGATGAAGGGAGTTTTGAAGGTTTATGTGTATGCAGGTCCCTGTCAAGGTTAACAATAAGGGGAGAGTTACGGTGGGGCAAGAGCGTGTTCGGGATCGAACTCAGTAAATCGTAGGTATTATGTAGTACAATGGAATTTCTCTTTATTCGAGTGTACATGACTCAAAAACTGTTAGTAAAACTTACGACTGTTAGTTAGCACTGATAAAAAAACCAAACAACACAACAAATAAAGGTGGATCACTGCTGCGATAACTCTGTAGGTTATATAATCTTAAGGTTACTGTGGAGAGGCCAGACTGCCCTTTTCAGATGCACTGGTCCCGTAGACCTGCAGGCCTGGTGCTGAGGAAAGATATATAAACTAGTTTTTTTTTTGTTTATGTGTTCTGTAGTAGTTAAGTTTTGGGTAAATTAAATTAGACTAAGTAAGTGAAATTAAATGAAATAAAATTAGATTAAATAAAATTAGATTAAGTAAAATTAGATTAAATAAAATTAGATTAAATAAAATTAGATTAAGTAAAATTAGATTAAATAAAATTAGATTAAATTATTTAAATGTTATTAAATGAAATTTAATTAAATTTTGATTATTTTGGATTGTTAAATTGGACTGTTGAATAAGTGTTTGATTTAAATTGATTTTTAATTAAAATAATTAGAACTGTTTTTTTGTAAAGTAGTACTAACATAGCTCCTAAGTACTCGCAACTAACCCATATGGACGCTTGTTCGAAATAAAGATTTTAATTTGATTGATTTGATAACCCATGAGTAATTGCACAACAGCGACCCGCATACACACAGTCCAGGCGACTTGCAATCATGCTTTGGATACTGTTGGTGCTGCCCCACAACCTGCCTACCAAGAAAACCCACCTTTTACGCATTGTTGTGTAAAAACAATTCACATGCGCTTCTGCGAACATCCTCCAGGGGCAGCCCCACCAGCATCCTAAACGCGTTATTGATGTGAAATATCAATCATATAGCCGCGGATAAAACCGATTGTTGGCGTGGCGACGCATGCCGTGGGGACGCGGCTCCACGTTATACGATGGTATATATATACAGTATATATGTATTTTTTTCATTATGCCTTATTTAGTTCCTGTCATAATCTGTTCTTTAATGCATATTACTTATACAAAATAATTTCGATGTTACTAATCTGCCAGGCGTCCCGTGACGGCTCACAATTTTTATACTGAACGCGGAGTGCACTGTACGATCTCTGCGTACATCTAGCCCACAGGCCGCTACGAGTAGGGTGGAGAAAAAAAAAAAAAGATGTATAAAAACCGCCTGATAACCAATGTCTGTCTAAACATTTTACCAGACTTCATCTTTAATTAGTACAAATCAGTGTTTGTTTTCTCAATAATATGCCATTAACTTCTTATATCTGAAAGAAGCCAAGTTGACCAGATATACAACACATGTCTATTGAAAGAAGTTTAGTTATACAATTTGGAGACATCGATACAACAATGAATGAAAACACTGGCAATGCTGGGAATATTTTGAAACTATTATAAATCCTGTCACCGATATTAAAAATAAAAATTCCCAATTGCATAAGACGTCAAAAGGACTCAAACTAGTCAAGGATAGTGACTATACTATTCTGACTAAATGTTCCAAGCAGTCTGTTGCAGTTAGTGACATCAAATCTGTGATAAAAGACAACATATTCGTAGGAACTAGTATTGCCAGTGTTTTGATTTATTGTCGTATCGTCGTCTCCGGCACCTTGTAAAAGAAAGACAAAGTTATATTTTACTAGCAGACGTCACGCGGTTTCACCCGCGTAGTTCCCGTTCCCGTGGGAATACGGGGATAAAATATAGCCTATGTTACTCGCTGATAATGTAGCATTCCAATGGTAAAAGAATTTTTGATATCGACACTCTAGTTTTTGAGTTTATTCATTACAAACGTACACACACACAACAATACTAATTTTCCCTCTTTTTAATATTAGTGTAGATAGATGTAGATTTAGATATATGCAGCATTTTTTTTTTTTAACGATGAGAAATCATCAAATGACTTCTTCCGCTCTGGGTGGAGCGGAAGGGCGTGTCAGACTCCTACTGACTAAAACCCATCCGTGTTCCTTCTAAAGCCCTTTGCGTTCCAGGGCCGCGGTGACTCTTTCGAACAAATTCCGCAACCCTGGCATATGCAGCATACAGGTTAATCTATTTCAGCTTGTTATTAAACACCATTTCCTAAGATGAATGTTTGTTATCACGATGTCCCGACGAAATGTATTTCTTTGTTGACATTTAACAAAGAAATAAACTTATCAAAACGCATAGTCGCTTGCAGAGATTTCATTAACGATTATTAAAAAGTACACTAGAATTAAAAAACTCAGCAGTATTGCTGTACAGAACTGTTCTGTAGCAGTTTGTAATTTATGCAAATGGATGGTTGAAGAATGGAAAAGTATGCTTTTTTAAGTTTCAGCTGGCATTTCATTTACTTGGGTGTCGGGGGTGTTATTCTAAAGCTGGGTACTGACAGGTGTTACGGGCTGTCATGTAACATTCGCAGCAAACATGTTACGTTACGCCGTGTCCTAAAATCCACGTACTGACTGCACAAATGCTCGCTTTATAACATGTAACATATTACGTTATATATACGCCCCAACGACGAGCTGTATGGTGTAAGACGTATAGTAATAGCACCATACCATCACTTCCCATGGGTGTCGTAAGAGGCGACTTTAGGACTCACCAGAGAATGGGCAGCAGCATTCTCTGTGGGTCTGTGCATTGCAACGACAACACTGCGATCGCCAACCCGCCTGCCAAGCGTAGCGATTATGGCAAACCCTCCCTTTGGGGCAGGCCTCTGTCCATTAATTTCCACAATTTTTAGTATTGGACCGACTGACAATGTTCCCTTAGGCGCAGATACGCATCGATGTGTCTTTAGTAATTTTTCCTCTTATTTGCCTCCACACTAAAAGTCATTGAAATATTCATAGTCCATTCACCCCGCTACATTTTAAGCTTTCTATTGTATAATACTCTCTATGTATAGTTGGTATGTACCTAACCTGTAATTATGTGCCGTGCGCTAAGAAACTGCACGTACAATGCCGTCGCAAAGTGAAGTGCGGCACAATGACGTTACGGCAAGCACTTTCCGCGCTCGGTAACGCGTTTGATGGATGAAATAGAGGTGTGACGATCCTGGAGGATAGGTACGTAATCCTTACTTCCTTCAGCATTATTTCCAAATAGTATAGAAGAATATAGCTGTCTATTCCATATTTGTTTAGTTTCCTTTCAAGCGAGTCACTTGAGCGACCAGTTCGTGCTGCCAGTGATGACTTATGGATGGGGCCGAAAAGTTCTAGAGTGGCGACCGCGTACCGGAAGACGCAGCGTTGGAAGACCTCCCACAAGGTGAACGGATGACCTGGTGAGGGTTGCGGGTAACCGATGAATGCGAGACGCACAGGAACGGTTGTTGTGGTGACACTTGGGGGAGGCCTATGTCCAGCAGTGGACGTCTTTCGTCTGATATGATGATGATGATGATGATGAGTCACTTGAGTGAGGTTTGAAGTAAATCTAACAGAATAGCACTGTAGCGCCGTCGATGCCACCACAAGAAAAACTAACGAAGAGAAACTCCGGCAGCAAAAATAACCGCAGCGCCATCTATCCTGCCAACCGCGAACTACTAACGAAATCCTGCATCGCGGTATCAGAGTTTTCCATGCGATTTAAACATATACAACCGAATATTAATTATCGGGCAGTTGCCCACCGGACACGACAACCGTCTGGGCGGAGGATCCTCCCTCCTCTGCTTACTTATTATATTTATAAACCCCGGAACTGATTTTGATACAGTTTATCCTAATAGAAAGAGTGATAAAAGAGTCAGACTTGTGTATATAATTTGCTTCCGTAAGAGGTCGGGGCGGTTTGCTAGTTATTTATCAATCTTAGTCAGTACATATAATTCAGTTCTCGATTTTGGACAATAATAGTTTTTCGAAAAGTAGTTTAGTTTTCCAGGAACGACAGTTTGGTTTTATGGCAAAATTTAATTGATGATTTTGATATTAAACTTGGCTTGGAAACGTGCACTTATATAGCTTTAACTTCAACAGCTGTCTGACTTAATCCTTGAGTATTATAAGCAGAGATCGGAATAGGTAGACTATGTAAAAATAAATAAATAAATGTAAGTAACATAGAGTTGCTCATAAATACCTCCTCTAAAATCCCGGAATCATAAACATGACGATTGTATCCCGGGATTTAAGAAAATGCAAATTACTTAATGCCCTTTGAATACATTTGATCAAAATTATTATATTGAAGAATCTTTTATGTTTTTAGTACTCCGTACCTACTAAAACTGTTAAATAGCTTTGTTTTCGCACAACTCTTTCTTATTTTGATTCTAATTTTTGAACACATACAATACAAACTTCTGTCCATAAACTCGTTCTCTCTTCAAACTTTCAACTCGTATGACACAAGGACCTCCACCTGAAACCCTGCTTGCTACCTCTAGGTACCTACGTACCTATGTAATGTTACTGTACTCGTCACTCGTACTCACGAGTCCTTCAGGCTATGAAGAGAGTCCTTGCTTTACATCCTGCTGCTTCAACTTTTTAAAGGACGATGTATTTTTAATGGCTTTGTTTTATTTTTAGGTTCATATTTTTAGATTTGGAAGGCAATGGCTTGTTAACTGGCAACTCGTATAAAAATAACCCCACATATTATATAAAATAACAATATTGAGTAAGGTTTGCATTGTTAGGGATATCCCTAACAATGCAAACCTGAAGAAACTAAATTATCCTAAAAGATTTTATTTTTAAACAAGCTTTTAGCTCTTTCCAATCCGCCATCTTGGAGCGGCGGCCATATTGGCCATCGGCGGCGGCGGCTAAACAAATGGTCGTAAAATGGTTTGCAAATTTTGACGGACAACTTACATACATACGAACAGTGCAAGTTAAATAAAATCTTGTAAAAATGCGATTCTTTTTAATCTCTCAGTTATGTTATCAAACAATATTAGACACGTATTTTTTGCTTTATCGCATCAATTAAAATATTGACAAAGATAAAACGCATCAAAGTTCAGGAGGGGTTGGTGTTCTTGTAAAGTCCTTTCTAGGGTAAAAGTTCTAGGTTAAAAACAACGAACTGTATCGTCTTCATTTTTGTTAACCTGACAAGAGAGTCTAATATTTTTTACAAATCAAACTGACGGATTTGCAGTTTTATTTAGAAACTAACTTCTGCCCGCGTCTTGGTACGCGCATAATCCGTTTCCCCGTTCCCGTCTATAGCATTCCTCATGAATGTGGCTACCATATACAAAAATAATTTTCGAAATCCGACAGATAGTTCCAGAGATAAACAAACAAGCAAACAAACTCTTCAGCCTTATTATATTAGTAAAGATAAATATATATCCTATTTTAAAAGGATTTATTCCAAGATGGAAATAGTGATACATAAAGAAAAGTAAGTTCTTCTGGTAAAACAAATACATACCACAAAGTTGTACAAACTTGCTCTTTCAATCTCACAAATGATCCCTGAAATTCATGAGCGGAAAAAACCCAAGACCAGTAATAGAAACACGTGCAAATGAAAATTGACTTTATAACTAAAATTGTAAAGTATAATATTGTTTGATGTAAGTTTTCGCCCCTTGTAAATATTTATATGAGGTTTTTTGGTACATACAAGGGTCGGATTCCAGTTAAATGGAATCCAAAGGGTGAGGTGGATTCGAACCTGGTCCCTTATGAATAGTAATGGGGGCTCGGGAGACTGTATGGACTGAAAATTAGTTTAGTTGGCATAAATGTATGGGGATGTTCCTATAATTTGTTATTGAATATTAAGGCTTTTATTTCCTCGCAAAGATGGAAACATAAATATTTATTAGGACATGGAACTTACTGGAGTTCTTGTTACTGAATTGGGGGGAAAGTGGCCTGTACGGCATCAATGCCGCCACATGAAAAACTAAGAAGCGAAATTTGTACGGCAACAAAAAGAACCGCAGCGCCATCTACGACGAACTAACATCGAAATCCTGCATCGCGCAAGCAAAGTTCTCCGTGCGATTTGAACGTATACAACAGTCCGAATATGAATTATCGGGCAGTTGCCCACCAGACACAACAACCGTCTGGTTCGGAGTATCCTCCCATTTTCAGTGCCAACCTCTATAGGTCTACGTTCCAAATGAGACATAAAATTGTTTATGGCGTATAAAAATGTCATAAAACCGCTGAAACATATGTTGCGCTTTGTTGTTATTCAAATGCCATGGTTACAGGAATTCAACGTAGCTTTGAATTTCTAGTATCGTAAATACGATAAAAAAACTGACTGCATTCAGAAGTAGTTTTTTTGAGGGATGAAAATAACCATTTCAGCTTTAAACATTAAATTTTTCTCTATAAACTCTTCCAGCTCACAAAAAACAACTGAAATCCACAAGGCTTACAAACAACATTTTACAGAATTCATACTTAATCCCGACATACCCGGAATACAGACCGAGTTCACGGAATATAAAAAATAAAACACGGAAACACACAGCATCGTTATAAGCCGCATCAAAACAAATTAGTCCAGGAGACAGGACGCGACAAAGTATTTCCATATAAAACTTGAGTCACGGCGGGATTTTCACAAATATTCGCCGTCGCACCTTCACATCGCGGTGATAATGAATTTGCGGGCGTTCTCCGAGCTCCTTGCCTAGTCTCAAGAGCTCCGCTAACATGAAATCGCGTGTGCTCTAGGATATATAGGCCAGGAGACAGATCGTAAATTAAGACCCGTTTGTTTATACAGGGTTCAACGATATTAATAGTCGAGGAGCTGGCGGGTTTTAATTTTGGAGGATAATGTATTGTGTGCTTATTTTCGTAATTAAACTTCAGCTGCTGTAGCAAGATGCTTAACGTTGCTAGTGTCTACTGAGTCAGATGACATTATTCAAGTAGT
This sequence comes from Mamestra configurata, assembly GCA_002192655.3. Lineage (NCBI taxonomy): Eukaryota > Metazoa > Arthropoda > Insecta > Lepidoptera > Noctuidae > Mamestra > Mamestra configurata. The sequence continues at coordinate 110,856 of NDFZ01004666.1, read as the reverse complement.
TATTCATATGTGAACAAGACAGGACAAGTTTGGTTTATTTACGAGTACGCTACAGGTGGGCAAACGTGAAATATTAAACCAGCTGCAACACCAAGGGATTTCCAATGAGTTGCCACTCGCCAGTCTTAAAGAAAATGTTATCATTTCCCTCAAAAAGATCTTCTGTAAAGTCCACTCCTAATCATATCAGTCAGAAGACCTCCGCCCGACGTTTTCCACCACCGATCGATGTATCAACAAATAATTTATTTTATTTAAGGATTACCAACGAGTAAGTACACTACAACACACAAAGCACAAAATTGGGCTTTTCCAATAGGAATTTCTCAGTGACAGCCTGGAGTTTGGAAGTTGGTGGTGTGACACCCCCGTGCCTCGGAAAGCACGTTAAGCCGTTGGTCCTGCGCCAGATCTCTCTCCGGTCGTGTCGGGATGCCGTCCCATCGGAATATGAGAGTGATGGAAGAGGGAGTGCACCTGTGTTTGCGCACACACTTGTGCACTATAATATGTCCCGGGCCGATGTCTAGTCTCGGTTGAGAGTGGCCGCCATGGCCGAAATCGGTCAGGACTTCAGGAGGACCATACACTACAACAAAACTTCCGCAAAATACATACTTACTACTTACTTACTTACGTTTTCGTGTGATGCACACTCAATTACAGATAACCAGATAAATCGTTTTTCAATTGAATGGGACCACATACACTTACTCTCGGGTTCCGCATACGTATCAGAGGTTCCCGTGAAGTATGCAGATCTACCGACTTGACGTGTTAAAGTTAATCAATGTTTACTTGAAGCTTGGCGACGATCTCTTTTTCCAAAGATTTTCGATATCTATAATTTAAATATACGTGGACTTAGTAGAGTAGGGCGTCGTTTAGTATTAACTGACGCATGGGTCGATTTCGAGGGTAAGCGACGCGTACCAAGGTCGGTCTGTGCATGGGCGACAATTCTTGACCCCGTAAGTAAAAAAGTTGCATTATGATGATGTGGTAAGCGGTTTATGGTAAGTATAAACCAAGTTAATATCTTTTTTATTGAATCCTAGTTTATTTTCCAGACACTACAAACGAAGCACAATTGAAAATAGACACTCAAATGATGAGCATAACAAACGCAACACTAGCTCCTCGCCTAGCAGTGACGTAACAACTTTACGTGCTGCCAAGTTAAATAATGTTTAGTAAATTACAAGAGAGCGCATACCGTCAGCGTTATTACGTCAAAAGCGACGCGAGATTAAAATTTTAGTTCGTCTTTGTCAGAAACTGGATGTCTTGAACGAACGCTTGTTTCTAGAAAGCGTATGGAGTTGAGATTTTATGTAGATTTTCCTTTAGTTCGTTTAGTTCGTGGAAATATATTTTGAAGCGAGACGCTTACGTGAAGTTGATGCAGTTTGAGTAATAATAAAGTTATGTAAAAGCAACTAGATTTTACCAGCGAATGTGCGAGTCCATGAAAGCTGGAAATTATCACACGGAAACGAATTACCGGGACAAAGAGTATTCTCACCGTCTATTCATGTTTCAAATTTCATCTAAATCCATTCAGCTGATTAACAAACATAGATACTTTCATAACAATTAAAAAAATTGTGGGAAGAATAAAACGTTTCAGGACTATGTATATAACTATTGGACCGCCCCGGCTTCGCCCGGATGTTTTTGAAAATTTTCTTTCTTATGAACCTTCTCCTGACAATAACAAAAACAACAAAAAAAGAATTAGCGAAATTGGTCCAGCCGTTCTTGAGTTTTGCGCTTAGCAACACATTTAGCGATTCTCTTTTGAATATATTGCGAATTGCGATTGGAAATAAAATATATATTTTATTTCCAATCGCAACATATTCAAAAGAGAATCGCATAATACCATGAATGTACCTATGTACATAACTATCTTAAATAGGGACCATTTTGGCCTCGCACTGATAATTATTTTATTATACTGTTCAGTTATTAATTTTATTTTACTGATTTGTTTGTCTTGTGCGAGTCCTAAATAAACATTTTTTCTTTCTTTCTTTAAAACTATTTGCATCTACTTAACCTAAGTATGTACATACTGTAACACCAGCGGACTCACGCTAGTGCTACTTATTGATATTATTATAAATAAAACTATGTTTAAGAATTAAACTTCATAATATATTTTGCGTCAGCCTTCAATGAACTTTGGTACCAGAGTCCCATATAAAACGAAACATATTTTGAAATAACTATTTCAAATTATCTTTTACTTTTCGCCAGACGCTTCCAAAAGGCTACCTTGTCTGCCAGAGACCTGGAGCCAAGTATATCCTCCTGACAAATACAAAATGCTCTCAGGCATCGAAGTATGTGACATCCGGAAACGTGCCCAGAAGACTGGCAGCATTATTAGGCTAATTCTTTGAGCAAAGAACGAGTTAGCCCTCTGGTCACGCAAATATATGCAACTGTTTTGATGTCGTTAGACAGAAAGCTCTAAAGCTTATGAAGGACTACTTCGGTCATCTCATCAGTCACGTTGAAGACAAACTCGTCGCTGAAAAAACGTCCGGAGTTCAGAAAAAAAGATGTGTATCAAAGACCTTTTTTTTAACGACTACCTGTCAAGCCATCTTGACGTGAACCGTCATTCCAGATTGATTGCGACTACGCAATAGAAACTAAAACAGAAAACTAAATAATTCGCTACTACTAAGTAGCGAATTATTTAGTTTTAGGTTTTTACGTGTTACCTTTGTTGTATTGTGTTCTTTGTAAGAATACTTTGCATACCTTTGTATAAATGCTAGTTCTTCTAACTCAACAGACAGATGTGTTGCTGGGGTGTTTGTTGCGCCACTTCTTCTTCCCAGCTAAAACACTAGGAAGTGGTGACGGGCGGGCGTTTTAGGGGACTGTCTTTATGTAGAAGTTTGACGTTCAAAATGTGCTGGCACTCAGCCTAATTTGAATAAATTACTTTTTGTGGTTTGTGAGGTTGACAGGTCACTTCATGTTCACTACACCTATGTGAGTTTCCACGGCGCGATTTTACAGAATACCACAGCTGTTCTCTAAACATATATTGTAACGAAGTAGAGTAAAATTGATAGTTTTTTATGGTTCCGTACCCGAAAGGTAATCAATGGAACCCTATTACTAAGCCCCCGCTGTCCATCCGTCTGTCTGTCAGCGGGCTGTATCTCAAGAGCCGTAATAGGTAGACAGTTTTCACAGAGTGTGTTCCATGCAAGAATCGTGTTTTTTTTCGGTTTATGGTACGAAACCCTTCGTGTGAGAGTCCGACTCGCATTTGGCCGGTTTTTTATAAACATGTTTGTTAATGTTATCTCTGGAAGTAAATACCTACTTATCCGATCTCAATAAGTCTTTCACCAATAGAAAGTCACACTATTCCTACTGAGTGTCGTAGCTAAATGTTATCCCAGAAATACGGGGTTCCAAAGGGGAACCAACCACAAGATCGAAGCCGTGTAAAAAACCAACCGGTACAAATTTCACAAACACGCATTAACGAATAAAACATTGAAGACACATTCACCCTTACCTCAACTCCCAAATGAAATATTTAATTAAAAATTCTAAAACCATGGCACCAAATAACATCCTTCTTACTCCATACCCTGAAACAATTCTAGCCTACCCTTGTGCAATAATCGCCAGTCATTAGCCTTGTAATTTACCCCCACTTCAGCTAATGGCGCCATATCCATAAAATTGTAAAGCCTACCTGTTCATGTGACGATGGGGAGATAATCCGGCGTCTCGTAAATCTTCCACGATAGAGCGCATTCCACACTTATTAACTCTGGCGTGCTCGTGTCTACTCGGGGATGTTCGGAAGTACTCGGTAGTGTGGAATTATTAATGGTAATGCTCTGGAGTTGCGTTTGTGTCGTTAGATAAATGTTATTGTGTGGTTATAAGGTACTGTTAAGGCGACATCCCCAGGGTATCCCGCAACCTCCTTCTGCGAAGCAGTAATGATAGCGAAGGAGGAGGCAGGCCGCGCGAGGGAAAGGCAAGGCCTTCATCCCAACCGCCGCTACGGGAGAAGATGCCCCGGGCGTCGGGAGTCGCAGGGCGATCCCCGGCCACCGTGTAGGTGAGGGCGTGCGGACGGCGAGCGTTGGATGGCTCGCTGTCCGATCACCACCAGGCCCGGGACGATGGCGCGTTGTGTTTCACGCGCACCTCAAAGAGATGTCAGCATAGAAGACGGGGCCCAGCCAGGGTTGCGGAATTTGTTCGAAAAAGTCACCGCGGCCCTGGAACGCAAAGGGCTTTAGAAGGAACACGGATGGGTTTTAGTCAGTCAGAGTCTGACACTCCCTTCCGCGCCACCCAGAGCGGAAGAAGTCATTTGAGGATATCCCATTCTTAAAAAATGAAAAAATGGTATCCCGCAAAATTCTTGGTTTTCTAACGTTTTTGTAATTTTCAGTTCACTGTCAGTTTGTATGTCATGAAAATAGCTGTTATACTAATGCTGCCTCTAGTCACAAATAGTTATTCAAATTATTTAGCTGTCTAAATTACATGTATTCAAAAATAGGAACCACGAATTGGATATTCCTTTAGAAGTTCACAGGCTACACGAGCGTATCCCCCTTAAACATTAGATGTGTGTAGTGTGTAAGGTTATTTATACTTTTTAATTACGTTGAGTTGAATTTACGAGTATATCGAATCGTTTTCAGACATGGCGGACTATTTCTCATTGAAGTGCCCTTGTGAAAATGTACCTCTGATGTGAAAGTAATTGTCGCACTTTGATTATCAAATGAAATAACATGTCGGTTTGAAGTAGATTAATTACGTGTGAATAACTTTATTTTACAAAGTGCCCGTGACATTTACGCCTGTTATTGAACTTGAAAATGATTAACTAAGCTTATATTTTTAGACCTTTTTCTTGTTGTTTGAAACTCTTTTCATTTGATCATTTCGATGTAACTTTATATTCATTGATGCAATTTTTTTTTATCAATCTTATTTTGTTTTTTATAAAAGTTTGTGGTTTTGTTCTTTTATTAATAGGTTATTTTAGGGCCAAAGGCTTAGATAATATACGTCTAATACCATGATTGTCAATCGTCATGGTGGAAATTTAAATTTTAGTGAATTATTTTTTGCGGATAAAATTACAGTTTAGAGCATCAGTTAAGGTGACAAACAATATAATTCCCATTAACTTGATGGCGTCTAAAAAACATGGCGCATCTATTAGCTACTGCAGTCTACATCGTAAGCGCCGGCTGTAAATTATGCAGTAGGGAAGCGTCGGTTTCATTAAACGCTCTAATAAAACTCTTGGGCCCGCCGCCATGGTTCAGCGGGATTTCAAATGTTTGTGAATTAACTGGCAACACCGGCAATTTTTTTTTATATTAAAGGGGTTATTGTAACACATAATACTTTTCCTTTGATTGATTAAAATTTTATGCAACACGCAAGTACAAAAAATGGCGGGGTGTTTGAATAATTTTATTGGTAAATGCTTAGTACTTGTAGATACTATCTTTACTAATTTAATTTAGAACTCAAATCGATTAAGAAAGGATTTTTTTTAAATTGATTTTAAATTTTCAAAATAATCCATAGAAATGGTTCCTTTTTAGCCCTTTAATCAGAATATTACCAACTACTTAGAGTCTTCACGAAAAGACGGTAGTGGGAAAACATAACAGGAACTACCTACAAAGAGTAGCTCATATCGTAAGGCTTTGATATCGGTGAGTGTTCGTCTGCGCGATAAGAAATGAAAGATTTCTCTCGGCGGCGCAGCTTCCTATGTTTTCTTTGTTTGTGGACACACGGGTGCGGAAGATGGCGAACTAGACTAATTTTAAGTATTTAATAAATAACAAATACTTAAAAAAAATGTTGCTTATTAAAATAATAAATAACTTTGTGTGATTTTTGTTGACTTATCAAAATTTTTATTTGTTTCCATTATATTTATTTATTAAATCTTTATGAACAGTAGTGGTACATAAGCGGACTTAGAGCAAGAATGCATTCTCTACCAGCCAACCTCTGGGTTGAATAATGAATAAAATAATTGCAACGACATGTTTTTTCAACTTAAAAGCTTTGGCAGCTTACAAAATTCAGAAAAGCCCTTAAAAAAAAAGAAAAAAAAAAAGCCATAAGCCTCGCAAACAAATGGGCACGTACTAAAAATTACAGCAATATTCTGCTCCATTGAATTCCCAAGCGAAATGTTAACGTACGTGATGTGATTTTATTATTAAAGTGGTGTTGAAACTGGTGAGAGTCATATCTGTGCGTTGCCTTATTTGTGAGTTAAAGTGGTTTAGTGTCCCCTTGGATAAGCAGGTGGTTAGTGTTTGGTGGAAAATGGTTAGATATGTTTACATTATAATGAGAAGTGTCTAGACTTGTTTTAGGTTAAATAAAAAAAGGTACAAGTTCAGTTTGGGGATTACTATACGCTGTGTTCATTGATTTTTGTAAGCAAACAACAACACGATTTATTGTTAAATATGGTACCTATACCATTTTTAACAAGAAATCGTGTTGTTGTTTAATCAAAAAATCAGTTAACGCGCGCAATTATGGCCGTGTGCTCGTATAACGTTGCTCTACGCACGCGTTAACATAGAATTTAGAACAAACTCTCTTTTGCATTTATAATATTAGTTAGGAGCAGGGCATTACAGAATGTGTGTGAATGACAGTCAGTTTGGAAAAATATGATAGAAAAACCTGTCAGCACTATACAATTTACAAAAGTAACTCATATTCAAATTAAAACGGTACGACAATATGTGGATTGTGGATCTCTAATATTATTGCTGTATCAAAACATTATCTTATAGTTAAAATTAATTAATTAATGTTTAATTTAGCGATGCGGCTAGAGCATAATTTTAAACATTAATCAATGTCCCGCTGCCTAATCCATACAAATGACGTTTTTGCTCGTAAATTAATTTGAACAATTTTAAGCATCTAGTTTCATTCATGTAGATATTAAATTTTAATTCAGATTACTAAATATATTTCATTCATGTCGAGACAATAAATGTTACATTCCAAATTCATATAATTCCAGTAACTAATGCGCATGTTTTAGTAGTTTATAATTAATTCCAATTATGAAATCATGCAAATATAATTAATAAGTTATGGGTTAACTTGTTCCAGTAAATAAATTAATTAAAGTGAGCAGGGAACGTGACTATTCGAGTTTAAAGGGTAATAAATCATATAATTTTTTTTAATACATATAAATTGATAATATTTAAGTTACTTATGTTATGTACATTTAAGTTTTGTCTTTGAGAATTACACTTTAACACGTCGTTTTTTTTGTCAAATAAAACTATATAAGGCTGGTATTTCCTAGTTTATAGGTTTTTAGAATTATAGGCTTGTTTTTCTTTACTTTTCGTTTCATTAAAACTATAATAAAGCATGTATGTCATTACACAAACAATTCAATAATCACAAATAAATACCTAAACTTTATTTGAAATAATTGAATTGTTTAAAAAAAACGTTTTAATATGTGACACATCAAAACGTTCAATAATTTAACACATGCAATGTTCTAATTCTTGAAAATGTCCTACTTATATTATAAATGCGAAAGTTTGTGAGGATGTATGGATTGAAGGATGTTTGTTACTCTTTCACGCAAAAACTACTGAATGGATTTTGATGAAATTTGGCACAGTGGTAGATTATAGTCTGGAATAACACATAAGGTACTTTTTATCCTAGGAATATGTTCCCTTGGGATAATTTTCGACAATCATCGCGGGTGGAGATATTATTATTAAATTATACATCACTAGTTAGTGATGTATAATTTAATAATAATATCTTGGGACAACTCACACACGGTCATCCGATCCCAAACTAGGCAGAGCCTGTGCTATGGCAACCAGACAACTGATAAACATACTTATATATTTCTAAATACATACTTACATATTATAGACAAATTACACCCAGACACAGAACAAATGATCTTGCTCATCACACAAAGATTTGTCCTGGGTGGGAATCGAACCCACGACCTCCGGTTTAGCAGTCAGGGTCACTAACCCCTCGACCAACAGGCCAGTTTCAATCAGATTTTCAATACAAGTAAAACGAAAATAACTTTCAATAATACCACAGCACGAATCAACATTATTTTGTCAAAACGCCAGAATAAATTCGCCATTTTTCCCATCCGTATGTCAGTCCGGACCGGTAGATCCATTAAGTATATTTGCCGACATTTCCAAACTGTAAGAGGTCAGATATCGACAGATCCGAATGATGTATTGTTGCTAGATTTCATTTGCTGAAATCCCTTTTACAACCACGTATTTGTCTTTTTGATGTTCGACAAAAGAACGATGATTTTTAGGCCATTGTGTCTCGGAATTTTTAGTTTTTTTTCTTTTGGAAGGGACTGAGTTGATGCCTTTTACAGTGATTTTTTCCCGTAGTGGTTTTTGACGGTCTATGAATCTGGGTTTGTTAATTATTTTGACGAAACTTTTAGTCTTAAGTGAATTGGTTGCTTCTAGGCAGGCGGGCTCTATCGTCGACCACATCATCGCTTACCATCCTCTTAGATAATGGCCTACGTAAACCTACCAATAATAATAATAAAAAACCGGCCAAGTGCGAGTCGGACTTTCTCACGATGGGTTCCGTACCATAAACTAAAAAAAAAACACGTTTCTTGTATGGGGCACCCCGTTAACTTTTAATTAAATTTGTATTATTTATTGTTATAGTGGCAATATAAATACTCACTCTGTGAAAATTTTAATTGTCTACCTTTTACGGTTCTTGAGATACAGCCCGCTGATAGATAGACGATCGGACGGACAGCTTAGTAATAGGGTTCCGTTGGTTACCCAAAGAGTTACCAACGGAACCCCTCCAATGCTTCAAGGGACTGTAGACTTGAGTATATGGTTTAATTTCAACTCGGACAGACAGACAGACGGACGGACGGACAACAAAGTGATCCTATAAGGGTTCCATTTGAGGTTCGAAACCCTAAAAAGAAATACCAACCTAATAGCAAATTATTTTCGTCCTTTGTTTGTAACAGCCACCCCTATTCCAAACTGCATGACAGCACTTAACAGGTGTTTACAACTTTATTGATTTTCGCCCACTCTTTCATGGAACTGACCTCGTTTCTTAATGTTTGTATTTTAAAAGCACACATAGTTAACTTTTAGCTACCTAAGAGGTATATTTGGGTAGTTAAACAACCCTTGCCAAGTAAATAGGGGAAACACGGTAGATCTACATGCATTGTATACATTATGAACCCTGGTTTCTGAGTTATAAATATCCCTCGTATGTGCGTATTGGAATAAGCTGAGATGTTGAATTAATTATATTATCAAAGTTGTAAATTGCTCTTTCGGAAGTCAAATATGTTTTGTTTTTGAGGGATACATGTTGAGTTATGTCAGTGATAATAAGCTACTGATTTTATAACTGTCACGTTAATGTAATCACGTTAGCGTTTCACATATAAAGTACTTTTCCCAAGGGAGTAAGCAGACAGAAGAGAGTTATTTTCACGTTGACAATAACTGATGATGTAATGGGGGGCCTGAAGCTCTAAAGCACAGGCCCAGGCTTAGTTTAGACTCCAGATCTCCCACAAATTACAATTTTCGGCTAAGCTACCTGTCAACTTATATGTCTAACATAAGAATAAAAATAAATAAACGAAAATTTGTGAAGATAAATAAACGTTTTTATTATTATAGAACAAAAACACACCTGGTATCATTTTTCTTGCTTCGTTTTCGTCCATATGGTCAGATACCATACATAGGTTGTAAGTACTACTTACTGAAAAATATTCTCATCATCATCATCTTCTTGCCCTTATCCCATAGTACTTGGGGTCGGCGCAACACATTTTTTTCTTCCACCATACACGGGTTGTAAGTACTTACTACTTATTGAAAAATATTCCCCTAAGCTAATAAATATAAATTGTGAGATCAATATGTCTTCTTTAGTCATAAATATTGCTTAATCAGCCATCTTCATTCCTTCATAGTTTTAACGTCTCTTGGGGCAATACTTTATCTTGAAAAAATAATAATAGAAAGACGCCATTTCTCCATCAATCGCGTAATTGCGGAATGATGACATCAATAAACTAAGATAATTTTAATTAGCCTCATCCAAAAACAAGTTATTCTATAAATTGATAACCAGAGACAACACAAGCCACTTTACCAAAGCTTCCGTACTTGACACGGAACTCTAATCCTTCTAGAACAGAAACAGGGTAAAAGTACCAATAACGCGCTCAAAAGAGATTAATTAAAGCAAACACTAGCATTGTGGTGAGCGCACCGATTATCGTCTACGCCTCTGATTGAGCTGGCCGTATGAATAGGCCTGCCTAGCCTTTTCCCAACTATATTAAGTTCAGCTGCTAGTCAAACCGAATTTAGCTGAATACCAGTATTTTACACACCACCCAGTAACTGGGTAGTACCAAGAAGTACACAGTAACTGGGTAGTACCAAAAAGTACACATTAACTGGGCAGTACCAAGAAGTACTCAGTAACTGGATATTAATAGTAGGATTGGTATCAGTTTTTCTGGCCTCTGACAATCCGTAATGACTACCACAGATCCACATATTACAGCCGAGACTTAGCGTGCTTTCCGAGGCACGGAGGAGTCTCGGTATGTAAAGATGGTCACCCATCCACAGACCGATCAAGCAAGCGTTGCTTAATCTTGAAGATCGACCCGTGCGGCTGTCATTCTTTAGCCACGAGCTCGATTGAGCTGGTATATGAATGGAGGCGATAATTAAATACTGCCCCTACTGTAATGGATTTGTTTTGTGACTTTGTGCCCATGTCGGTGGCAGATTTACAAGTCTCTGTTGGCTTTAACGAGTTTTCTAACTGTTATATTGTTGTATTAATGCACGAAGAAGGAAAACTTCGCCCTCTAGGTATGATTAATTATTTTTGTATTAAGGAGATCAGAGATTGATTATTTTCTAGTGCTCCCCACTACACTCCTCAAAGAACCTACATGCCAAATTTCAGCTTTCTACGAGCAGTAGTTTCGGCTGTGCGTTGTCTGTCGGTCACTCAGTCAGTCAGTAACGGAAGAATTTTATATATTAGAATATTATCTATAAGTACCTAGAGCGGAAGAAGTCATTTGATGATTTCCCATCCTTAAAAAATAAATTATTTATTTATTATTTAGTTAAAGTAAATGTGGAGAAGGAGTGCAGAATGCTAATTTTATTTTTAATAATAATGCTTAAAAATATTTTAGATAGAAAATAAACATGGTGGAATTTCGACCAGTAGCACTTTATTCCACCAAAATATAGACTTTTAATTGTTGATCGATTATAAAATGTACAACATTATTTATGTTCATCTTGTTTAAAGTCAGATACTGAAAAAGTATGCTTTAAACATAGTTACTGCGATAAGATGAAAATCAAGCTTGTTAAAAGTCAAAACAATTATAGGATCACTTCATTGTCCGTCTGTCTGTGTGTCAGTCTGTCAAGACCCTCTATAACTCTTGTATGTCCCAAAATAACATGTTCTATCAAACACTGGACGCTGGACGCTGGAAAACAAACACGTCTGGACGCTGGCTCCAAGCAACCACTAACTGTACCTCGTTACTGTGACTCTTCGATGTCGGAGATCGCAGTTCACATGAAAGAGGTACGAAGAGTATTGTGCAGTCTAGACGTGAACAAGGCCAGCGGGCCTGACGGCATTTCAGCGAGAGTTTTGAGGCAATGTGCGCCTGAACTGTCTCCTGTGTTGACACGCTTGTTCCGCCTCTCTCTTGAAAAAAGAACGGTGCCAAAATCCTGGAAGCTTGCGAATGTACAACCTGTGCCAAAAAAAGGCGACCGTGCAGACCCTGCTCATTATCGACCGATCGCCATTACCTCCATTCTGTGCAAGGTTATGGAAAGGGTACTGAACAGTAAGTTGCTGACCTACCTTGAAGACAATGATCTCCTCAGTGACCGTCAATATGGCTTTCGCCGGGGACGGTCAACTGGCGATCTTCTTGTGTATGTCACGCACTGTTGGGGCGAAGCCATCGAGAAACACGGCGAAGCACTTGCTGTATCGCTCGATATCTCGAAGGCCTTTGATAGGGTGTGGCACGCAAGTCTACTCAGCAAGCTTCCTGCTTATGGCATCCCAGCTGATTTTTGTAGCTGGATATCAGACTTCCTTAGTGAACGGTCGATCCGAGTAGTCGTTGACGGCTGCTTCTCTGACCTCATGGCTATTAATGCCGGAGTTCCTCAGGGGTCTGTTCTCTCTGCAACTCTTTTCCTGCTGCACATCAATGACCTGCTTCAGCCTGGTATTGTTGGGTATGCAGATGACAGTTCGGTTTCAGAGAGATACTTGTCTAGCGCAAAAACCAGCGGGGAAGAAGTTCGTTCCTTGAGAGAGGCCATGGTAGAGCGGACAAATTTGACCTTAAGTCTTGTCTCCCAGTGGGGTGATGACAATCTGGTCTCTTTTAACGCCACCAAAACACAAGCATGCCTTTTTACCGCGAAAAGGAGTCGTTTCGACCTAACTCCGACTTTTCGGGGTACTTCTGTTCCTGTAACCGATCGGCTCGAGCTCCTAGGCATGGAGTTGACAACCAGTCTCAACTTTGGTGCCACCATTGAGCACAAAGCCCAAACTGCGGCCAAAAAGCTGGGCATCCTAAATAGAGTGAAGCGATACTTCACGCCTGGACAGCTTTTAACCCTCTACAAAGCACAAGTCCGATCCTGCATGGAGTATTGCAGCCACCTTTGGGATGGCTCAGCTAAATACCAACTTGCCGCGCTTGACTCGGTGGAACACAGAGCTAAAAGGCTCATTGGCGACGTAAG
>NDFZ01004666.1:42144-97904 GCA_002192655.3 Mamestra configurata | reverse complement strand
CTCTGACTTATTCGCTATTACTGAGTCTGGCTGCAGTGAATCCATACAAGATGCGGAAATTGTTCCACCCGGATATAATATATTACGGTGTGATCGAGCGGATGGTCGAAAGCAAGGCGGCGCGCTTCTCGTGGCCACACACCGGTTCGAGCTGCGACAACTACCTATCTTGGACGCGTCGATAGACACTTGTGTGTTCGAAATGGTTTGTGCAACGGTACATTTAAATAAACGTTTTTTGTTTGTGTGTTGTGTTATCTACATTCCGCCAGGTAGTTCGGAAAATGATTACATGTTGTTATTTAGAATAATAGAAAAATTGTGTGATAGGTATGGAGAAGTTATTGTAATAGGTGATTTTAATTTGTATTCTTGTCCTGCTAATATTAGTAATTATTTCGAATGTTTGTTATCATATTGCGAGTTCACTCAAAGTAACACAGTACCCAACCATTTAGGTCGTCAGTTGGATTTGGTTCTGAGTGCAGGCATTAGCGGAGGGGTGACGGTGGTAGCGGCGGATGAGGCGCTGGTGCCGGTCGACGCGCACCACCCGCCGCTAGCGGTTAGCGTGCGCCCCGCCTCCGCCCCGCCGACATCCCCCGCCGTCGCCCGCGATTCTAGTGCACACCATATTAGACCACAGTGGAATTGGAATAAGGCTGATTTTCAACTGTTATATTCTAGGATTCTTTCCATTGACTGGAGTATGATGTACGGAATGCATGATTTAGAAGAAATGTTGAACTTCTTTTATGATAATATTAATTATACTATTAATGGGTGCGTACCCCGGAAAAAGATTAGTAGTGGAAATTCGCGGTATGTATACCCAGTATGGTACACGAGAGATATAATATCAAATATACAAATTAAAGCCAGACTGCACAAAAAGTTCAAAAAAACTAAGTTGGATAATGATTATCACAAATTTGCGGAATGTAGAACTCGTATAAAAAAGTTAATAGAAACTGCGCATATACAACATAAAAATAAAATTCAGTATCAATTTGTAAAGGATCCGAAATCGTTTTGGCAGTATATAAGATCGAAAAGAAAAACGCTAAATAAGCAGAGTATCATAAAAGAAGGTCAACATCTAACAGATGATGAGTGTGCTGTGCAGTTCGCGGACTTTTTTGAGTCTGTGTACAGCAAGGAGCCACCCAAACTCGACGCGTGCGCGGCGGCGGCGGAGGTCGGCGCTACCAGTGCACGGGTACACATTGAGACGCTGAGTCTCGCGGAAGTTCAGCAGGCGCTTGGGAGTCTCAAGCCAAAACGTTCGTCTGGCCCAGATGGGATACCAGCGTTTCTGTTCCGAGACTGCGGGAGGGTACTGGCAGAGCCATTACTTCACATTTTTAATGCATGTTTACAACAAGCCACGTTCCCTCAAAGGTGGAAGATCACGCGCGTTGTTCCGGTTCCTAAAGGTAAACCAAGCTCAGATACCTGTAATTATAGACCGGTGGCTGTACTCTCCACGCCTGCTAAAGTACTCGAGTCGGCTATTCAGCGCTCCGTTCAGGAACAAATGCGTGCGCGTCTGTCAGATGCGCAACATGGGTTCCGACCTGGACGCAGCACTGCTACAAACCTTATTAACTTTATGGTACAGGTGGTGCCGGCAGTAGACTCGGGGGTACAGGTAGATGCTGCGTACTTCGATTTTAAAAAGGCGTTCGATACGGTGGATAATGACATCTTGTTAAGGAAGCTCGCAAAAGTTGGATGTACATTACCTCTGCTACAGTTCTTCGCTAGCTATATGAAGGATCGCCAGCAATATGTCGACTACAATGGCTGTGTATCTCAACCGTATTACACGAGATCGGGCGTGAGCCAGGGCAGCAATGTAGGGCCTCTCGAGTTTATTATAATGATAAATGACTTGCCGGAAGTCGTCAGACATGGGACTTGTTTATTGTTTGCGGATGACCTGAAATTGCTGCTCGAGGTTCGGGATCACTCGGATTGTGAACGCCTACAGGAAGACATTAGCAGAGTGGTCGAATGGAGCAATGACAACAAACTGCATTTTAATGCTGCTAAATGTTCGGTGATGTCGTTCACTCGCGCGCGAACTCCCTTGAGTTATCAGTACAAGGTTGAGGATGTGCCGATGCAACGAGTGTCTCAGGTACGAGACTTAGGGGTAGTTTTCTCTCAGGAACTAACCTTCCGTGAGCATATCAATAAGATATGTAAGAAGGCATACAGAAACCTAGGTTTCGTACTCAGGCAGTCCCAAGGATTCACCAACATCACGACACTAAGGGTTCTATATGACGCATTAGTCAGAAGTCACCTCGAACATAGCGCGGTCATTTGGGCTCCTCATGAGGCGAAATATAGTGTTATGTTGGAACGTATCCAAAATAAGTTCACGAGACACTTGTATTACAAGCTGTATGGGGTATATCCATTATACCCATTGATGTACCCTACACTATTTGTTCTGGGTATGGTAGGGTATAACACTCTAAGAGTACGACGGGAGTTTTCGCTCGTAGCGTATGTAGTGAAACTACTACGTGGCGTGGCGCATAACCCGGGAGTGCTGCGACACCTACAGCTGTACGTGCCCGACCGGTACGTGTGGAGGCGGCTACGCCCGCCCCTGCTCGCTGTGCCTGCAGCCAGGACCAACCTACTGGCGAGAACTCCTCTCACTAGAGCCATACGCGTGGTGAATGAGGTTCACGAGAGGGTTGATGTATTGTGGTGCAACTTGAGTGAATTCGCAAAAGTTACACTATATGTAATAAGTTATTTAGATTAAGAATTTTTTAACTAGGTATAAGATGTAGATTTAAGATTTTTTAAGTAAGGCCACTCTGTCGCATTGGATCATAGATCTGTAATGATAGTGTAGGTAAGATTGTTATAAATAAATAAAATAAAAATAAAAAACTAAAACCTTTATCTAGTGACTGGCACGCCCTCTCGCGGTCGCACTGTTTGCACGTCAACAAGGCAGGATAATTCTGGATATCGAGTTGGCGCAAGTTTTGTCTTGTCAGTGTTTGGTGTTCGTAACTAGATTTCAGGGACTGTTTCAGGATTAGTGGCTGTGTTATTGTTGAAATTAAGTTAATATGAGCACGTGTTTGATGAATAAGTTACAAGAGTAACAACAAAGGTTTGGCTAACTGTTGCTTCTTAGAAGAAGATACCTTTTTGAATCGCATAGTTATTGACCTATTTTTTTATTTAATATAATTAATTTTTATTGTTGATTTGTTTATTGTTTTTCTTTGTATTTATAATTTGGATATTATTAGATATTATTATTAATTTGTACACCAGCCATGGCCAAACATGTTGAGCCAATATAATACCTACCTTAAGACACCAATAATAATACCATGTATATATTATGTTTGCAAATAAATGAAACTGAAACTTATGAGTCTTCTTAAACTGGACTAAAATGATAAGAAGACAAAATAGAGTATTTGACTAAAAAATCTAATTAGTCCCTCAGTTAGATTATCGAAAAATATTGGACACGTATTTATTATTTTATCAAATCAATAACATAACATTAATATAAATATATAATAAGTGTTCGGAGATAAAAACGCATCTAAGTTAAGGAGTGGGGGCTTGTAACGTCACTTTCCGGTAGAAAAGTGTACTGGTAAGTGACGTCACACGAGTTTTCAACGCACTGTATCGCCTTCATTTTTTGTTTACGTGATAAAAAAAAATACGTGCCCAATGGTTTTTGGAAATCTATCTGACGGACTAAATAGATTGTTTTAGTTAAATACACTATTGCTTGTTTATATTTTTGTAGGAGGTAATTTCTTATAAGTTCTAGTCCAATTTTTTTAGCTCCTATTTTTAATTGTTACAGTTTAAAATTGTAACTAGTATTGTAAACACTAAAATGGTTTTGTTTGTTATGCTTTCAAGCCTAAATCGCTGAACCGATATTGATGAATCTTTGTTCAGAGATATGTAGGACTCTAGAGCCAGTTATAGGCTACTTTTTTGTGAGCCAAGCTGCGGGCAAAAGGTGGTATAGAATGTTTATATTCCTTCAATTCTTTCACTGTTAAAAAAAGCTATGATTGAGTATCGTAGGCTACATTTTATTCCGGGGTTGTCCACAGGTGTCCTCATAAAAGCCACAGCCGGTGTATCAACAGTTATGAATACGATTCCTAATCTCATTTTATGTAATGTTTGCTGATGAAAAACAAAATATAAATAAAAAAAAATAAAAAAAAACCACCCAAATTGCAACGAATGAATGACGAATTAGAAGAGTTGTAGGATCATGATGATATCTTCTTCTTAGTCGGACACTCTTCTGTTCTTTGTGCTGTCGGACGTAAAGAATAGAACCATCCCATCACTTCCCGTGGGTGTCGTAAGAGTCGACTAAGGGACTCACCAGAGAATGGGCAGCGGCATTCTATGTGCATCGCAATAGCTACACACTCGCCTGCCAAGCGTGGCGGTCATGGCAAACCCCTCCTTTGGGGTGGCCTATGTCCAGCAGTGGACGTCTTTCGGCTGATGATGATGAGTCGAACACTCTTGTCAGAGTGGTCGTGGTTGCCAAATGAGGTACATGGAGAGAGGTTCGGGGGGTCGTCGACTTTCCCGAGGTCTGCTCTCTAAGCGATACGCTTTCATTTCTGCCGGTTGGTCACGTTACGAGTACACTGATGATAATATCTCACAATTAATTTGAGCGATATTACAACGCCTAGCTCTAGTTCAATTTAGCAAAATTTTATTTAAGTACTAGCGGACGTCACGCGGTTTCACCCGCGTAGTTCCCGTTCCCGTGGGATAAAATATAGCCTATGTTACTCGCTGATAATGTAGCTTTCCGATGGTGAAATAATTTTTGAAATCGGCACAGTAGTTTTTATGTTTATTCGTAACATACAAAAATACAAATCTTTCCGTTTTCTAATATTGGTATAGATTTAAGGAAAAAAAATATTGTAAAGGGTTTTCAGAGCATTTGCGTTACAATAATAATTATTAAGTTCAAAAGCAAACAAATCCACGAGTAGCAGGAACTCGCGAAACAGATGAAACTTCAATTATATTTAATTGAATTGAATCCAATTCAATTACTAGTCTGTAATAAATCCGCTTCAAACCCTATTTACACTTAACAGGAAAAGGGCTCGAAAATAAGAATAGCTGAAAAATTAATGGATTTTCTGACGAACGAGTTTTTTAATTTTCGCTTGATGAGAGTTATACATCGTGTTTACTTTTTGCATTGGTTTAAAATTGATGCTAGAATTTTATCAATTAATTATTCCTTTATTTATTTTTTATTTGATTAAAGGGCTTTGTTGCTTAGCGACCATATCACCCAGTACAGAAAAATGACAATATTCTTACAATCTACCTTAAGACTAACTCATATCACTGTTTAGCATTCTCGGACATTGGACAAGCGAGTATTGTCAAAAAGTCAAAAAGTCATTTATTCAAATTAGGCTGAGTGCCAGCACTTTTTGAACGTCAAAGTTCTACATAAAGACAGTCCCCAAAACGCCCGCCCGTCACTACTTCCTAGTGTTTTAGCTGGGAAGAAGAAGTGGCGCAACAAACTCCCCAGCAAAAATTGTGTTACAAATACCAATATCAAAAGATTTACAGCACCCAAAAACATTGATCCTCGTATTTTCATTCCGAACACACTCCATCAGGACATGAAAGACATCATCAACCACTCCACAGTCATCACAGTTTGGAGACAAAACTTTCTTCATTAAGAAGTAGAATTTATATTCCTTTATTAATATACAATGTGTAACAAAATAAATTCAATACCTCTTAAGGGGTCATTGTACTCATCATTATGAACAACTTTCACTATGGGACCAACACTGAAATCGGGAAAAAAAATCGACTCCCACATTAATTTTTGTGCGCATAACACGACAAAATGTACTGAACAGCAGATTTTTTTTTACGATTTCGGGTTTGGTCGTAGTTAGTAGTGTTAGTAGTCCTTAAATTAAACAAAAAAATAAAGTAAAAGTAAGTAGTAAAATAGTTTTTCATTTGTTAAAGTCGACGTTTTCGGTTTAAATAGGTTCAGATCTTTTTGTCAAACTTTATGTCTTCCTTTCCGCTTTTGAAATTACGAAAGTCGGTAAAACTAGTCAGTTCAATGACCGCTATAGCCGCGCTAAAACGATTTAGGCACATGACTTTTAGTGAACAAAGTAATTGTTTGTACAGCAAAATATTTAGATAACAATACTTACCCAAATTCACCATATCTATTAATTGCAGACGAATACTCGATCCCTAATAAACAAGTCTGTCATTTTTCGATGCCTTGATTCATATACGTTATTTATCCTTGTAAGCAACAGACCAGTAAATCAAATAATATAGCTGCTACGTTGGCAAGCCACCAAAAAGTACGGCTTCACTTACACCACGATTTATACTCAGCAGAGGGGAAACGGGGGTAGATTAGAACACGGGCCGGTTGTTACCGATATTTCATTTAAGTTTACCTGGGTAGTATGAAAATACCCCATTTCTATGGTGGTTTTACTAGTACGAGTATTTTTCGGTGAATTTACCAGAGCGTAAATTTGGGTTAGGTAGAAACACCTGTATGTTTACAATTTGTTATGTTTTGGTAAACGTCAATATAGGGTTAGTTTTGCCAAAAATGTATGGGATATTACCAGTGATCGAATAATCGGGCGCATATACCTATGCCTAAACTTCTACCCGTGAAAGAATAATATGGACATTCCTTTCTGTATAAATAAGTAATTCCGGGTTCCCAGGACTGAACAATTTTTTTAAAACAAGTATTAAAAATTTAATGAAATTAGAGCAGTGGTTGTTTTGATTTAGTATCTTTATTTTATTCAAAATAAATGGAATACCTGTAAAAAATTACCTATAATGAGAGTTCACAACGAGCTCTAACCATATTTTGTATGCGGGATTTTTTAGCAATCTCAGGAATTTGGAACGATTCCGGGATCCGGGATTCAGAAAAGCATGTCCGTATTATACTGTCGTTAGAATAAAAGCGAAGTTTAGGTATATTTAGCGCTCGATTATCCGATCACTGGTTATTATGAACCATGTCACTTTTGATAATTCAATCTTATTTGTTTATTTATTATATACTTTATTGTCCGTTCTTCTCCATAAGAGTCTGCCTTTCCGAATGGACGGTAGAGTCACTTTATTAATGTAAAATTGTTATTTTACTGAACTGTAAACGATGACGTTCAAAAGTGCCGTTTAATGGCCTAATTGAAATAAACGTTTTGACTTTTGACTTATTGTACATCGAAATAACACCAAAACAAAAGATATGCACAATTGGGCGACCTTATCGCATTCCGCGATTTCTTCCAAGCAATCTGGCAATGGCATCTAAAAGCTATTTTAGATGGCCTTTTCAAAACTCACATAGGTAACCAAAATTCTCTTTTGATTCAAAATCGAAAACGAGCTGTCAATACACAAATGTCATATACATAGATTCAACATACTAGTAAATAATATACTCGTATTACCACATCATGTGCAATAAAACACAACTCAATAAATAATCCAAATCAAAATAAAACACATAATAATACGAATAACATCGACATTTGAATTCAACGAAAGTTATTTCTGGTACACGCTGTCCCGTTTAATAATGCATCGACTGGAAGCCTCCTTTCGAATCACTTCACACGCGGGATAAAATGAAAATTCCGAAATATCGCTATTCGTATCTGTTATGATATTGGCGTCATAACAGAAAACCGTTTCGATTCCGAACTAAAGGTGTCGTTCCATTGCTGCGTAGGATTGCACCGACAGGTAACGACATGTTCGTTTGTATGCCAGCCACAAATGATTTTTTTAAAAGGTATAAGCAGGCCACACTGTTCCCAACCACTGCCTCTCCGAGAGTCAACAGTAGTGACAACCATTACAAAAGCGCCCAGTCAATAAAGCTCGAAGAGTCCCTGAGAAACTATTCATCTGTTTAAATACCGCAACGAAGTTAAACTCGGACGTAGATGTGTGTGAACTTCACTATCCGCACTGATATTCCAAAGCGTTCCTTTGTGTGTGGAGATCCTAGCTAACATAGCCAGCCTAACTACACCTAAACGCACAGCCACTTCTCGGTGACTTAACTGGCTTAAAAGAGCGACCACACTGTTCCGAGGATTTGTGCACGGTGGGAGCCACGCGTTCCTGGAGCCAAGGAGGCGTACGTGTAAAGATACTTACTTGATGTTTCATTGTATGAAGTATTAAAAAATAAATGAAAAAGAATACCTACATTCCCATGAAAAGTAAAACTTAGTGTACTGACGTACACACTTTGTTTAGCCGAACGCAGCAATGGAACTGAACTTTTGCTTTGTAGGAAAGGGTTTTATTTTAATCTTATGATTCGAGTTGACTGAATCGATCGGATTCGTCTGTTCATTTGTTTTGAGTTAATAATGAGGATGAGGAAATTAAATTCGCACGCGGTTGAGATATTCGGGGTTTGTGGATCACAAGAGTTAATTTTAATCGGGCTAAAGCTTTAGTACGAACATGATTATTTGTCTGTGTTTTACGACAGAGATTGTAATGCACATGTTTAATTTGCTGGTATTATTTCAAGGGTCGAAAGTGGATACTTATGTTTTGCAAAAGTTGTTGATGCTCAATCTGTATAGGCAATATAAATGCAAAATATTTGTAAGTAAGTATACCAATTTTCTTTCACGATTTTGACGAAAATAATTTCATGGTTACGTATTTCCATGTCTTTGTTTTGTTAAAATAGTATTCTCTTACTCATAATGGAGACAATAGTCATAGTATGACATACCTTCAGTGGTTTCTGCTAACGAGGCGACGAAGAGCGCTAACAGCGCCACTCCCCACGACACTCGTCTCATCTGAAACAAAAACATATATTTATTAGGATTATATGACCATCGAGAGGAGTTTGAGAACCCGCACAAACTGAAACTCAAACTCAAAGCATTTATTTCAATTAAACCATTACAGGCACTTTTGAAAAGTCAAGGTCGGTGTGTCCAAAGAGATGAAGCTAATTACACGTTCCAAAGCGTAGATCTCTATGGAGAAAACGTGCAAGAAACTCCACGGACACTCTTTTAAATTAATGTTTTTTACAATGATATGGTATGAACAAGGTAACAGATTTCTATGCAAGAGAAATTCTGAATGTCGCACCGCTGACGGTGGAGTTTTTGTCCGGTTCTTCTTCATAAGAAACGACCAATTGGGATCGTGCAATAACTTCTGTCGTTTTATAAGTGCCCATGTAGGCCAATGTGAAAATATTATAAACAGAGTCGCCCGCCGCGTCTGTCTGCCTGTTTGCGATAAACTAAAATATACTGAACGGATTTTCATGCGGTTTTCACCAATGGATGGGGTTATTCATGGGGAAGGTTAAGGTGTATAATTTGTCCCGAAATTCCTACGGGAACGGGAAAAATAGGAAATGCGCGTACGTTGTCATGGGCAAAAGCTAGTAGTGAGATAAAATATTTTGAATTTGATAATTTGATTTGAGGAAATCTGCTGGTGTTAAAATCGTAATGATCAATTACCAATTATATTTATTTAGCAAGAAGGTTAAACATAACACTTTTACACGTCAATCGTTTTTGGTAATTTTAAGCTAGATGAGGCCGGTGTTTCCTAGCTGACTACCCAGAGAAGAAACACCGAAACAAACCCTCTTTTAAGGTCCAGAAAATCTGTACTGATCAAATCATATGAGAACCATGTAGGTTAATGTCTGAGGTGGCCTTTTGAGGAAGTTTTTTTTTTTTTTTTTTCAGTTTACTTTAAGGAGCTCAACGATTTGACGATAATACGTAGTGAACCACCAATATGGTAATCGATGCTCCTTTTCTCCGTGTATAAGATGAAGGAATGGCGGGGGCTAACTTTTTACTATGGTAAAATCACTACGTGTAGTGGTGGCATACCACTACAGGATAGTCAACAAAATAAAGAAATAAACCTTCTCACTTTGTCCCACACTTCGGTTTCTGCGTATAGCGAATGCCATTACACTGGCAAATAAAATGGCTGACATTCTGACTTGGAGCAAATATTTGTTACCATTGGGAATGTTTGTTCCAATATAGTGAATGTAATGGGATTCTAGAAAGATACCCAATTTTAAGTCAGGGAGTTGATAAATTAGATTTTTATTTTGTATCGCTTTAAATAATACTTTTACACGTCAAAACTTTTTGCACTTTTCAAAATATATGAAGCTGGTGTTTCCTAACTGATTCATCATCATCATCAGCCGAAAGACGTCCACTGCTGGATATAGGCATCCGCCAAAGGGGGGTTTGCGATCGCAGTGTAGCTGTTGCAATGTAGAAAGAATGCTGTTGCCCATTCTCTGGTGATGCCCTAAGTCGCCTCTTACGACACCGACTCCTAACTCCAATTGACTACTCTGAGAAGAAACACTGAAACAAACTGAAGGTCTCTTTTAAAATCCAAACAATGAATGGATTACTCAGATCATATAAGAACCATGCAGTTTAATGTCTGAAATGGTCTTATGAAGAGAGCACCACACAGGTTCAGTGGATCTGTCCAGAGAGTGCATCATCAACTGCACTTTGAGGGTCAAGAAGTTGGAGTCGCGTCACAACACAAACTTCAAGTCGTTTGTGGTGCGGGTTCCAACTCATCAGCTCGAGGTATTCCTCAAAGAAGAGTTTTGGCCGAAGGGTGTCGTTTATCGACGTTTCCGCGGCCAGCTGCGCGACACCAGTCAGCGAAACACGACGCCGTCATTTCGTGTGCAATAGTTAAATAAGTTATATTAATATGTATTAGTTTATTATTGTTTTAAGATTATTTTGTGTAATATGTCTATGGACCTCAGCAGCCTGATAATAAAATGATTATTATTATTATTATTTAGAAACCAATGATATTTTTAAAATACCAAAGAAGGTATTTTTAAGACGGATGACTTATATTCTTTTTGAGAAATAATTTTTGACAGATTCTCTTTTTAACTTTGATATTTTATTTCTAAAATAAATTGCCCTTTTCGTTTCACCCCTTGAGATAAAAACAAAATGGCTGTCAACAAACAACTCAGTAAACAAGCCTCCTCAAATGTCTTCTCGAATTTAAAATTGAAATAATATAGAGTTACGCTTCTCCCCGGTTCACCCTCAATTAGTCGTATTTACCGACGAGGATTAACCTTCATTCAATGTTTGACTAAGGAAAGGTTATTTTATGTTTTATTTATTTTTCATCTATTGTAACTAAACCTACAAGTCGGTACTTGCAATTTGTACAAATCTCATTTTGAGATATACGCTCAGGTACGTAACATAAATAGAATCAATCACGGTATTACATACCGGGAGTATTTGTTCGCCATATTTCGTATTATAACAATACTTCAAATGATCCGATAAATCGTACTTACATAGCGTTCGGCTTCCAAAGAATTCTTGAAGAAACGTAATAAGCCAATAACTCCGTAACCCTTTTGATAGTATTAAGGGAAAATTTTCTTTGGGCTACAAACTTGAAAAGCGAGTTTCCAACTCTGAATTTTCTACAAGCATTTTATTCGAGCATTCGTAGAGAGCGCTACGAGACCGCTACGAGAGCGTAATTGCTACGCGGCTACGAGGCTACGAGGCTACGGCTCCGCCATGATTGCGCGTCGGACCACGCTCGAAACCGACAGTTTTATATTAATTGACTTCTTTGTTTTATTTCACAGGGAACACTAACTTTGAACGCAGTCGGTTAAATTTTGATGACACGTTTCAATCTGTGGTTTCATTGATGCAATTAAAAAGTTTCCCGCGGAACGGACGATTGGTAAAGTCTGCCATTATTGTGGGTAAGAATGGAAATTAAATTTTCCTGTTCAAATGGTATGAAGCGAGTGGAATAATAGTCGTGGAAGATTCATATTAATTGTAGGCATTAAGTTGACACCTTTTTCACGATTGATGATAACTTTTAAGAATGAAAATGTCTCGAGCTAAAAATATTACAAAACGTTAAAGTTATTAATAGTTTCCATCAAGGATTTAACAATAGAGAGAGAGAGATGAAATTGACAATTTAATATTAAAATATAATAAAAAATAAATTAATAAAAATTATATGTAGTACTCTTTAAATTTTATGAAAAAAGGGTTGAGGCAAAGCTTAGAAGCAATAGATGGATTGTGTGAAAAATTATGATATTTCGAGAAAAAGGTGACTATACTGACTATGATGACGACAAAATCAACATGTATCAGACACAACACAAAATAACAACAACATCAACACACTTCTTCTGGGTAAGCTCGCTCCATCGTCCACTTTGTCTCTGTCATCTATGAACTAGACTAGAGTCAAGAGCAAACCGATATAAAAAATTAAAAAAAAACCGGCAAAGTGCCAGTCGGACTCGCACACCGAGGGTTCCGTAAAATATTTTTATTATATGTTGTAACTAAAAATTTATGCTTTTCGCAATTTTTCCTTTATCTGTGCTATAAGAAGTTGCTTCGTAACAAATTTCAAGATTCTAAGTTCACGGGAAGTACCCTGTAGGTTTTGATTCCCTTGCGAGTGTCGAAAATTTGCAGCATAAACGGCTGTATCTTTTGATTGCGTTGGCTTGGTTCAGTAGACTTGAGTATCCGATATGAATTTCAGCTTAATACCTTCACGCGTTCCTGAGAAAAAGGGTCTTGACAGACAGACAGAGGGACAGCAAAGTGATCCTATAAGGGTTCCGTTTTATCCTTTTGAGGTACGGAACCCTAAAAAATGAAATGGAATCATTGCAGGTACTCATAATTATGAACAATTTAGACTATGAGACCAACCGTGAAAGCGCTGAAATAAACATCAGTTCAGTAATTTTCGTGTATGAAGACGTTTTTAATTTCGCGTTTAGCACTGTAACCTCTTTTCGAATGGTGGTTGCACGTAGTAAAACTATTTTTCTTTGTTTTCATTCAGATACAAACAGGGAGAATAAAACCCCAATCTAATAGAACGCAAGGTGTCTACGTACAGTGCGCCGCATATTGCTAGTCTACAGCCGGTACAGTCGCCGCAACGTTTTATGTGCGGTGACCCGTTATGCGAGACTGCTCCGCGCTGATACACACTGACTGGCTTTTATTGCAACTGTAAAGTTAATTGTAATACACAGTGGTGTGACAAGGTTGTGGTTAATATATATAATATAGTTTTGACTGGCCTGTTGGTCGAGTGGTTAGTGACCCTGACTGCTTAACCGGAGGTCGTGGGTTCGATTCCCACCCAGGACAAATCTTTGTGTGATGAGCATGATCATTTGTTCTGTGTCTGGGTGTAATTTGTGTATAATATGTATGTATTTAGAAATATATAAGTATGTTTATCAGTTGTCTGGTTGCCATAGTACAGGCTTTGCCTAGTTTGGGATCGGATGACCGTGTGTGAGTTGTCCCAGGATATATTATTATTATTAATATTTGTAGACTTGGAGCTTGGACAAACGTCTACGAGTAGCTATAGGAGAGAGAAATAATTAAACCTCTTCTCGAAATGCTTTCATAATAAGGCTGTTATTTCATAGTCGTTCTTGATATTTGTCTGGTATTGATGTATAAGACAAGAAAATGTAGTATAAGTATTTACTCCTTAATATAAGTGTAACTTACCCAGAAGAAATCTATTCAATCTTGACATAAGACCCTCAGTCAAACAAAGACTCCGGCAGTTAATTTCACTGTTGCTGTCAAAGAATTCATTCCCAAAACGTTACTCGCACCACAAACCAGACTTCACCTCCACCACTGAATCGATAGGTCCTCAAACCCTGTTGTGTGCCCACCTTAACCTTCGCCGCACAATACGTAGCGACCGGTGTATAAGAGGTTTGATTACACAACTTAAACCGTAAATACAGACTCCGGCAGGAAATTTCTCTATAGCTGTATGCGCAACGAAATTTTTCGAAAAAAAGAAAAAAAATATTCGAAAAAAAAAATCTGGTCTAAACGACATTCATTCAGTTCCTCGTAACACAAAACAGACTTCACCTCCACCACTGCAACCAAACAAAAACACATTTTTTGACGCCAGTCCGTCATCCCGACATTTATCGACAAAGTCCTTAAACCCATCCGTTGTGTGCCAATCTTAACCAGCGCCGCACAATACGTAGCGACCGGTGTATAAGCGGCTTGATTACACAACCCAAACTCGCTGTTTATACATGAATAATTAGAGCAAGCGTATCACAATGGACGCGAGTTCGTATCAAACGAGGCTTCGTGTGTTACTAAGAGGAGTTTAGGTTTTCACTTGCTGACAGTCGAAACATTACGGGAAATATGACGTGAATGGC
This sequence comes from Mamestra configurata, assembly GCA_002192655.3. Classification (NCBI taxonomy): domain Eukaryota; kingdom Metazoa; phylum Arthropoda; class Insecta; order Lepidoptera; family Noctuidae; genus Mamestra; species Mamestra configurata. The sequence goes on along the minus strand of NDFZ01004666.1, from coordinate 83,503 downwards.
GAGTACTTAAGACTAGTAGTCAGGCAAGTCGTTCAAACGTTTAATGTGAGTGAGTGTTTTTGATAAAACTATGATTGCATTACTGAAATCTTTGTGTGTAGCGAATGGATGGAAACAACTGAAGATTCGTGATAATTTATGACGCTATTTGGGGTTAGATAGAGGTACCTGTACCTTTATATAATCTTTTTAACCCAAAGGTTGACCATTAGACAGTGCCTCGTTGCACTAACTCCACCCGACACTGCTTTTTTTTTTAAGGATGGGAAATTATCAAATGACTTCTTCCGCTCAGAGTGGAGCGGAAGGGCGTGTCAGACTCTTACTGACTAAAACCCATCCGTGTTCCTTCTAAAGCTCTTTGCGTTCCAGGGCCGCGGTGACTCTTTCAAATAAATTCCGCAACGCCCTAAACTGCTGCACATAAAGTTTAAAGAAACCCTAATATTATAAAATTCTTGCGTTACTGATTGATTGAGTGAGTGACTGACAGACATCGCACAGCCGAAACTGCTGGTCGTAGAAAGCTGACATTTGGTATGTTGGTTCCTTGGGGAGTTTAGGGGAGCACTAAGAGAGGGTTTACCGAAACTCTTACGGGAACGGGGTAAACCGGGATACAAATTTGCGGACAAAAGCTAGTAAATGAGAAACATATAATAAGCTCGCGGAAAGTGTTTGGACGGACTAGATTTCTCCAAGCTATTTGAAACACACGCATCAGCTAATAGCTGCCAGTGTACCTTACCAAATGATCTATACTAATAATATAAATGCGAAAGTTTGGATGTTTGAATGGATTTATGTTTGTTACTCTTTCACGCAAAAACTCCTGAATGGATCTTGATTAAATTTGGCAAAGAGGTAGATTGTAGTCTGGAATAACACATAGGATACTTTTTATTCCGGGAATAATCTTCGACATTCGCGTGGGTGGAACCGCGGGCGGCAGCTAGTAATTAATAATAATAACAATGTTTCAACACACGACTCAGTTTCTTATTATTCATTTTGCATATGCAAAATCAGGCATGTGCTTCAGCAGTGGCAAAATCATATGTTGATTAGGTCTATGTAAATCACTTCAATTTAAATCATTTACCGAAAAAGTTTTAGTGAACCCTTGTTTTCGCAGTACAAAGCAGACAGGCGTTGGGTAAACAAACTTTGTCTCCCTCGGGATGTACGAAAGGCACCGATGCGATGCTGAGCCATCAGAAATCCCGGGAACATCGTTTTTATGTGCCGAAAATGGCCCCTGAGAGAATTTAGTCAGTGGCAGAGTGAGATACATACATTTTGGCTTTCTGAAGTAAAATCAAATGAGAGCAACAAATAACTAAGCCTCTCCCAAGTGCGTTTAAACATAAGGCATTACCTTTTAATAATAATAATTCTTTATTATGAGGCAACTAAGGCCCATAGATAAAATACAACAATTAGACGTACAAAAAAATAAATAAACTAATACATATTAATCTTGCTTAAAGGAGCTCGTGGCTTAATAATAACAGCCGCACCGGTCGATCTTTAAGGTTAAGCAACGCTTGCCGAGGTTGGTCTGTGGATGGGTGACCATCTTAAAATACCGAGACTCCTCCGTGCCTCGGAAAGCACGTTAAGCCGTTGGTCCTGGCTGTCATTTGTAGATCTTTGGCAGTCGTTACGGATAGTCAGAAGCCAGATAATCTGACACCAGTCTTGCCAAGGAGTACCGTGTTACCCAGTTAGTGGAGCAGGGAGAGGTATTCAGCTGAATCCGGTTTGACTGGAAGCTAACCCCAATATAGTTGGGAAATGGCTAGGCAGGTGATGCTATCATATAATTTACTATAGTTTTTATTACATACCTACTTTAAATATAAAAACCGACAAAACGCAATTTTTATTTAACAGAAAAAAAATACAATTGAAAAATCGGCGTAATAAGTCAAGGTATCAATCCAAGTAATTGACTTCAAATGCGTTGTGGAGGTCTGGTAGGCAGCCGCTCCACTTAAAATACTGGTATTCAGCTGAATCCGGTTTGACTAGAAGCCGACCCCAATATAATTGGGAAAAGGCTAGGTAGATGAGATGATATTAATCTTGCTTAAAATATAACTTAAACTAAGACATACGAAGTGACGGCGACCTTTTGACAGCAGATAAAATATCTCACAGATATGTACGACTGCACGTCCGGGATGAAAGTACCGTATGTTCTTAGCCAGGTCATAGTCTACCCTTGGACCAAATTTCGTCCAAATCCGTTCAGCCACTGAGGCGACACAGTATTTACATCTTCTGTCAGTACGTGTGTATGTCATTCAACTCCTCCTAAACGGCTGGACCGATTTTTACCCGACTACACCAGAAGGAGGGTTGTGTTTTTCGAGTCTGAATGTTATTATGAAATTTATTGTGTTTGATTGGGTCTCCTGATGGTTTAGATTCACAATTGGACCCGGTAGGCAGCGCTACCATCGGGTGATAGATTTTTTTTAAATACGATTTTTTGTGTGTTTATGTGTTATGCTAATCTTTTGAAAAACCATCGGTCAAGAAGGACAACGTCTGCCAGGTCCGTTAGTTTACATACTAAACTAAATCATTTATTTAATTAATTAAATCTATTATTTAATTAACTAAAACATTTATTTAATAAACTAAATCATTTATGTAATTAACTAAATCATTTATTTTATTAATTAATTTTCAATTCTAGTTCCAAGAAGAACCCAAATAAATTTCCAACAGTGTAATCTTGAACAGACCAGAAATTACCTTCACTTTATGCGTTCCATCCAGTGTAATTGCAAGGAGCAGTGTTGTGCGTAGTAACCACAGGACTATAAAGTGTACGTCTCTCTATTTAATTGTTCCAGCAGTACGGTGTATACTCACTATGTATGACGGCTTGTACAGTCGAACAAGTATTTTAATTACTGCGTGTGTGTCCGTTGGGATATAGCTTATGGGCAAAGATAACGAATGACTTTCATTTGTGATTTTATTATTTTAGGGAATGTATTTTAACCCTTGCGCCATGTTTCTAAATCCAGCGATTTATGGGTTCATGTATTCATTATCACCTAATCTCACTTGATGGCAAACGATGATGTGGTCGATGATGATGTCACCTAATCACTCCTGACTTAAAGACTACATATTAGTTCAATCAAAAATATCCACCACTCCACTACCCTGCCACTATGTAAAAATAGTTCTCGTCTACGCAGAGAACAAAAATCTTTTTAACCTTTTGGAATATTTAAAAGGCTTAAACGTAGTTACTAGTTTGCTGCCACTACACTAACGGCCGGTTTCAATAACGTCACCTTTAAGCAACTGTCAAATTAGCTACCAACAGTAGCTGAAACCTCATGTTTCAAACGCAAACATGACGTTTCAGCTACTTTTAGCTTATTTGACAGTTGGTCAAAGGTATGTTATTGAGACTGTCCGTAAATATCTCGTTTGCCTGTTCTTTTAGATATGGCTGTAAGATTCCATACCTATTAGTTTACGCACTTATAGTTTGAAGCAGTGTAAAGGCTAGAGCAGGCTATTGGAGAGACAATATCTGTCCCAATTTCAATCGTAGGTCGTATACTCCTGTCAGGGTTACGGAATTTTTTCGAAAGAGTCACCGCGGCCCTGGAACGCAGAGGGCATAGGTTTTAGTTGGTAAGAGTCCGACACTCCCTTCCGTTCCACCCAGAGCGGAAGGAGCCATTTGATTTCCCATCCATAAAAATAAAAAATAAACTCGTATTCCTGCCTACCTATGTCTCATTGCCTAACGTTGAGCCTCTATTGAATTAAGCGCTCCACCATTTCGACTGTCTGCATTGACCATTATGTGACGTGAAAAGTGATTTAGTATTCTAATTAACTTATTACCGGGTTAAAATGTTTGCTAAGTCCTAATTCAGGTTATGATCGACCAAGCCAAGTTTCATGTACTAAACCATGCATTTAAATTGTAGTTTTAAGTTAGCTGCCCGTATAGTAAATCCCTAGTTTGTCTGTACTATTAGACACGGCTGTACCTGTGGAACCTCCATACGGACGATCAATTGTACCTATCTACTAGTTAACACAGGTATGGTTTGAAGCTGTGTAAAGGTCAGTGCAAGCTATTGAAGCGACGATATCTGTGCCAATTTCAGCTTTACTAACCCTATACACTTACACACCTATGCGAAATTACCTAGCGTTGAGCCTCTATTGAATTAGGCGCTTCACCGCCATTTCGATTATCTGCATTGATTATTAAGTACCAGGTAATGCCTGCAGCTTTGCCTACGTTAAAAGTGATTTAGTATTTTAATGAACTTACTACCGGGTTGCAATCCTATGTCGTAATCCAGGTTATGGTCTCACCTTAATCCGTTCAGTGGTTTAGATGTAAACACGTAATATAAGGATATACCGAAACCGCTTTTGTGTTTAAAATATTAGTATAGTTAATGTGCGTACGTGAAGATAGCAACTTGAGTAACGATTTTTGTACCCAAAATCTAAACACGACCATTTTTTTTTTTTTATTGAGATGGTTTTGCTCTTGACTGTAGTCTAGTTCAGATATGACAGAGACAAACACGACGATGGAGCGAGCTTACCCAGAACAAGCCTGTTCACTCTTATTTTGAAGGGATTAGGGTTGTGAATATGGATCTCTCTGGTGGTTTTGTTATGGATTTTTCAATGAAACAGTCCCTCCATCTTATATACTGGTACCTATTCATTTGCGTCCGGTTAGACTAGGAACCAATCCCGCTAAGAATATTGATTGAATAATTCAATAAAGCAAAATAAATGTGAGTTAATAATAACAAAGTCACGTTCCTCAGTGCAAATTGAAAATAACCACAATCAAAAAACGTTTCATCATATTAAAATTATTTTATTTAACTACTATCAGAAATCCCACGAAGGTAAACAAAATGTTTAAAGCATAACATGCTTGGCACGTAAAAAATTGTAAGTAAATTTTTGTTGAACTGACGGGACACCGACAACTAGACATGAGCGAAACAGCTCACTGAAAAGAAAAAGACAACAATAGAGAAAAGAGAAAAACGTAGTTTTTTTTTTACAAAACCCTTTCCACAGTTCCGTTTCTGCGGTACGCAGAGAGCCGGCAGCGTCTGAATACACCTTTATGTTAGTTACTTTTTTAATTAATCGCAACTGAAACACGACGCTAGCTTATACGTATCAACTTAATTAATTTAAATTTTACCTCCCTTCACATAATGATGTCGAAATTAATACACTTTTTGAGGTTTTGCTTCGAGAACCCACAAAACCGTGAAACAGCATTACGTATCAAGTACATCGAAAACGCATTTCGGATTACGAAATACCGATAATTGATTAAATTCTGCATCGGGAATTCGGAAACAAAGGCTTGTCTCCCACATAATCGTATTTAATTTAATTTTTACCAGTATTACACATAGTTACGTCGAAATAAATTATAATTAATTAGTGTTTATTAATTAACGCAGAACGGATTATAAGTTGTGATAGGTAGTTGCAAAATCATCCGGAAAATTAATTAATTAAATAATGTATTGGTTATTTCAACAGAGTTAGTATAGTTTTTGTTTTGACTCGATGTGTTAACAGGCAATGTTTTATCTATGTCTTATTTAACAATTTGAACGCCAGAACATAAACGCATCAGCGTGCCCCCGACGCCAAGTTGTGGCTTGGCGTCGGGGGCACGCTGATGCGTTTATGTTATGTTATTTGTCGTACTTTTTGTATCATACTTGTGACGTTTGGCGTACAGGGCACGCGCTTGCTTCTCAGGTATATGTGACAATGGCGTCCAAAAAGTTGATATTTGCCTATAGGTAGAGGTTTCGTTGTTGCAATATCGATCATTGTTCTTAACTAATATCTTTTCGAAAGAACCTTCTTTAAAATATACGTTTAAATGTAAATGACAGTAAATATAGGATCTATGTAACCGCTACCATGCTTTTACAAGAGATGGACGCAAGTAGATAAGCAATCATATTTCAACCCAACAAAATATGGATTGACTTTATGTTACCATGGCATGTTATCAAAATGTGAGAGTATTTTTCAATATTTAAGTTATGTGTTTTCAGATATGGTTATATAATAAAACTCATTCACTCTAATTTGTCATGTCCATACAATAATAATAATAATAATAATATCTTGGGACAACTCACACACGGTCATCCGATCCCAAACTAGGCAGAGCCTGTGCTATGGCGACCAGACAACTGATAAACATACTTAAATATTTCTAAATACATACATATTATAGACAAATTACACCCAGACACAGAACAAATGATCATGCTCATCACACAAAGATTTGTCCTGGGTGGGAATCGAACCCACGACCTCCGGTTTAGCAGTCAGGGTCACTAACCACTCGACCAACAGGTCAGTCATCAGCCCATATTGTATGAACCTAAAGCTGGATACTGACCTGTCTTACAGGCCGTAATGTAACATTCGTAGCGAGTATGATATGTTACGCCATGACCATATTTTTTACCGCAACCCTATTGGTATATGTTCAGAAATATATTTTTTTTGATAAAATATAATTTTTATCCGGCAAGCAGGTGAATGAAGGTCAATCTTAGTTAAGATGTTAGACTATTAGAGTTCGAAGATTTCAAACACAATTTTCTCGAGTTCACAGCTGTGTGGGTTGACATGTTATCGTTGATTTCTGTCCAGCTATAGATACCTACTCGCATAGGTACTAGGCACATTGGTAAAGCTTAGCGCAAGGTCTATATTCACTCACTAGTTCCTCAAAAATATGTAATCCGCCATTTTGTGGCGGCGGCCATCTTGGACCGATTTTCATCAAACATAGCTAAGACCACTCCTACTACTAGTTCACCTTTCAAACAAAAATACAAAATCAAAATCGGTTCATCCGTTCGAGAGCTACAATGCCACAGACAGACAGACAGATACACGCAGACACGTCAAACTTATAGCACCCCGTCGTTTTTTGCATCGGGGGTTAAAAACCATTCCAATTCTTACTGCTTTCTAGTGTGGGTGCTTAAATACACAACGTGTACGCAAAACCTCTTAAGGGGTCAATGTACTCATCATTATGAACAATTTTAACAATATGGGACCAAACACGAAATCCCAAAAAAAAACCAGCTGTTCAGTACATTTTGTCGAGTCATGCGCACAGAAATGTATGATAGTCGATATTTTTTCCGAGATTTCAGTGTTAGTCCCATACAAAAAGTTGTTTATAATGATAAGTACAATGACCCCTTAAGAGGAATAACTCTTAAGTCATTTTACTAATCAATAAACGCAATAGCGTTTATTCTGTTACACGTTGTATAAGAATTTGATTCGCAATTTGAGAGCCCTATCTTTCTCTTTTAAAATTCTTACATATTAAAGCACCCACACATTCTACGACACAAATTAGATTCCCACCCAATATTTACATTTCCCATTTTTCCCCCGCCATCGAATTTCAATGCACATAACAAAAAATGTGGATAGTAAATATTTACCGTACAAACCCATAATTTGGGAATCAATTTAAACAAAAAACCGTAAATAAATATTCGTTGTTATTGGAACCGGTAAAGCTATCGGATATCTAACGTAAACTCAATCAGTACCGGTAAATATATTTGTACCAGTAAGTACAGGATGTTTCAGAAGTGCTTGGTCGTATTTAACGGTGATTTTCTGTAAAAAGAGTTTTTTTAACATGTTTATGCAGTCAGGTATTTAAAAAAAAACGAGCGAGTCTTACAGTACTCGCATAGGATGTTTAACATCTGACGTCTCACCTTGGTAAAAATAAACATTAACATTAAATAAAAGTACCAACTGACAGCCAACTCGACCACTGCGCGCGCTCATTGGTCAAATCGAATAGGGTGTGCTCATTAGTCAAATCAAATAGCGCGCGCTTCCTCGGCTTGCTGTTACACATTCCCGTCCCATTTCACGAAATCACTCCCACAGATTGCAGGAAACCGAGAGGAAAGATTTTACACATCAAAACTAATATTTATTTATATTTCTATATTATGTTTCTCGTGGCTAATTTAATAACAGTGCGGTTGTTATAATTTAAACATGGGTTGATCTTAAAAGTTAAGCAACGCTTGCCGAGGTAGGTTTGTGGATAGGTGACCTTAACATACCGAGACTATTCCGTTTTTCCCGGCTGTTATATTCTCCAGTATTGCCAAGTTGAAACGTGTAACCTTGTTAGAGGATTATGCAGGTCAATTAGGCAGTCGCTGCACGTAAACAACTGGTATCCAGCTATAGATACCAGTATTTTACGTCCCCCACGGCACAGCATTATGCTGAGTGAAAGCCCTTTTGCCACAACCACGACATGCATCTATTTCATTTATACTCATATTCTTATTTAGTTTTTAACTTGTCTTTACTAACATCGTTTAAGAACTAACACTATCGTTTAGGGTTTAGTTTGAGCAAAATCCACTTATGTATGTATGTCGTTAATGTCGTAATTTAATACTTTTTTTATTTAATATGTGTTTGCTCTTGACTCTAGTCTAGGTCATAGATGACAGAGACAAAGTCGACGATGGAGCGACCGTAATCAGAAGAAGTCTGTTCACTCTAATTTTGTATGCGTTCGGAAACACAGACGCGGGCAGAGAGTTCCACTCCTTTGCTGTGCGCATTATAAAAGACGTTTGGAAACGTTTTCTTTCTTTTTTTCTTCAACTGACTAGGCAGATGATGCAATGTGTTTCTTTAACAGATACATAACTGACCCATATATATGACCACGCAGATCTGAATCATCCTGTATATTCATACCAGTAAATAAAGCAAGATGGGGCTGCGATTTCGATTACATTGCGTCTTTTGTTGCGGGCAATGAGCAATATTGATTGATAGGCATTGATAAGCGTTGATTGATAATTTGATTCGATTGCCTTTGTGTATTGTTGTGTTTAAGATTATGTTATTGACGAATATTGTTGGCTCGGCTTGGGTTGTTGATAAAGTGATATTCTAAAAAACATAAAACCGCTTCACTTATTTATTTATTTATAATTGGCTAAACCAACAACTGTTAATACAGTACAAATGTTTAAATAATGATTTTCTATTTACTAAAGTTAGTATCACAATATCTTATAGGTTAGCACCGCATGCCCCATAAAAGATGTCGACTTTGTCTCTGTCATCTATGACCTAGACTAGAGTCAAGAGCAAACCCATATCAAATTTAAAAAAAAAGATAAAACTGAATTGCTGCAAGTTTACATTTTGCAATAAATTAATAAAAAATAAAATATATTATGACATTTTTTTCACATCAATCCCGTGGGTGTCGTAAGAGGCGACCAAGGGACTCCACCAGAGTATGGGCAGCAGCATTATCTGTGCATTGCAACAGCTACACCGCCTGCCAAGCGTGGCGATTATGGTAACCCACCCACCCTTTGGGGAAGGCCTATGTCCAGCAGTGGACGTCTTTACGCTGATATGATGATGACGTTTTTTCACAAATTGGTATTTCAGCGATTCATTCGCTCATGACCTATCTGAAACGTATCAGCTGGTATATTCTGTCAACACCTCACCGTGTAAACTAAGGTGTAATTAGCATGAAGTGTACTGTCATTCCAACTTGTTTGCATGGATTTACAGTTCACTTCATGCTCACTTCGCCTAAGTTTACACGGTGAAAACTTACAGAACCGCACTGCAGTCGATTATCCAGAGTAGAGTAATAAAACTCGTCGAGATTTCCCACCGCTTGCAGTTTTTTTCTAGTGAGACAATCTGAAAAACTTCGATGACTCGGAAACAACACAATATGGCCCCCAAGTTGGCGGGGTCGTTGCACATGAGCTCTAGTATAATCCATTTCAAGGAACGCCTTCAATTACCAGTCGCCCTCCTGTATAACTTTCTGCTGGTCGATTCTGATAACATGTCGAAGTGAAGGCTTGGGTGAAGTGATCACGAGGTGAGCTGTCAATCCATATAATCAAGATGGAATGACAGCTCACTCCGTGATCACGTGACATCTTGATTATATGGATTGACAGCTAACCTCGTGATCACTTCACCTAAACCTTCACTTCGACATGTTTACAGAATTGACCGGCTGTATAACTGACTTCTTCAACTTTCAATTGTTTTCGCGTGATTGAATCACGGTTCTGATATTCAATCGCTTCCCGAGATTCCGTATGTTTAAATGCAAATTGTATCACGTGCTCCCATTAATCAGATACAATATCTACAAGACACTTTATTGTTATAAGACATTCCTATGATAATTCTAAGATGGCTAGTTTACTTAGGTATAAGGTTATGAGAAATCTGCGTTTTTATAATTTCAAGGTTGCATTAAACATGGTAACCTCCCACGAGTTTCGCCCACCGTAGACGCGGGCCTGCTGACGGCGAGCGTTGGGTGGCTCGCTGTCCGACCACCACCAGCTCCGGGGCATTGGCGCGTTGTGTTCCACGTGCGCCTCAAAGAGATGTCAGCATAGGAGACGGGGCTCGCTAGGGCCAAAGCCTGCCAGAATTGCGGAATTTGTTCGAAAGAATCACCGCGGCCCTGGAACGCAAAGGGCTTTAGAAGGAGCACGGATGGGTTTTAATCAGTAAGTGACACGTCTGACACGCCATCCACTCCACCCAGAGCGGAAGAAGTCATTTGATGATTTCCCATCCTTAAAAAATAAAAAAAAACCTCCCACGAGTGCGAATCGCAAATGTAAGGTCAGGTTACTGGGTAGGCGGGTCCGCTATATTTTTTCTGATAGGCTATTATTTTTCATATATCACGAACTATTCCTATTCAATTTGTGCCAAAACCACACTAAAAGAAGACTCTTAAAGATGTTTTAAATAACCAAATAAAGTATCTAACTTCCATAGGTATAACTTCATCTGTACCGATCCCAAATAGTTCGTAATCCAATCACCAAAAGATGCTGCTAATCATTTTGCTATCCCAAACACGAACACTTTAACTTGACCCCTCTACCTAACAGTATTTAATACACCCAAAAGTTCAAGTTCAACCGGTCGATCGATAGGCAACAAAAATGTTTCCAATTACATATTCTGATGGCGTATGGATGAACCACAGAGTACTGAGACGTCTAAGTGGCTGATGTAAAATACGGCAAAACTGCATAAAAAGTCAAAGTCAAAGTCAAAACGATTATTTCAATTAGGCCATTAAACGGCACTTTTGAACGTCATCATTTACAGTTCAGTAAAATAATAATATTACATTAATTAAGTGACTCTTCTGTCCATTCGGAAAGGTAGATTCTTATGGAGAAGAAAGGACAAGAAACTCCATAGTTACTCTTTTTAAATAATGATTTTACAAATTTGGTTTACAAAAATTAATTTAATATTATGTGAGGACGATGCACCCAGAGTGTGCTACTTATAGGAAAAAGTATTACCCGCAGAGGTAAACTTATTAATTTGCGAAAGAAATTTATTTTAATTTAGAAAAAAACCATAAGTCTACCATTGAACATAACGGCCCGTGGCAATTCTGACAAGGACTAATAAAATAGCTATTCAGCTAGTCAGAATTCATCATCATTTACTTACCTGCTTTGGTATCTTACTTTGGTATTATTCGTCAAATCGTTGAGCTCCTTAAAGTTCTAAGTTTGAGCTACACGATAACTGACAAATGCTTGCACTGTCTGGACAGGTCCACTCAATCTGTGTGGCACTTTCCTCAAAAGGCCACCTCAGACTACATGGTTCTCGTATGATTTGACCAGTACAGATTGTATAGACTTTAAAAGAGACTTTAACCTTTGAGTTTGTTTCGGTGTTTCTTCTCAGGGTAGTCAGCTAGGAAACACCGGCCTCATCTAGCTAAAAATGACCAAATAAGATTGACGTGTTAGAAGTGTTGTGTTTAACCTACTTGCAAAATAAATATCATTTATCATTTAAGGAGTGGAATTCCCTACAGGAGTCTGTGTATCCAACCTTCACACCACCTTCAACCAGGTGATGTTTAAGTCAAGAGTGAATAGGTTACACATCATGGCTTTCCATCAGGTCATTGTGGCCAATCGCCAGCTTAAAAAAAACTGGCCAAGTGCAAGTTAGACTTGCACACGAAGGGTTCCGTACCATAAGCCGAAAAAAACATGTTTCTTGTTTGAGGGTCTCCTATTATTGTTAATTTTATTTCATTTCTATTATTTGTTGTTATAGCGGCAATAGAAATACATCATCTGTGAAAATTTCAACTGGCTAATTATCACGGTTCATGAGATAAAGCCTGGTGACCGACAGACAGACGAACAGTGGAGTCTTAGTAATAGGGTCCTATTTTTACTCTTCGGGTACGGAACCTTAAAAACATACGAATTTGCCTAGCTTCCAGTGTAACTGGATTTAGCTGAATATTTTAAATACAAAAGACAGTCGCTCCGACTGTCTTTCCGACCTCGATAATCAAACAGGCTTGATACGACATGCTGACAGCACGCCGAGAGCAGCTGTGTACTTCCCGAGCTATGACCATTATTACCAATGGAGCCTCCTAGCTGTTTACCGTATTCTTGGCTCTATGGTCTGAACTAACGAAGTAGGGATGTGTGGCAGGTACTCGTACTTAGGCGACACGGAATCGCTCCCGGCCGATAAGTAGGCTTTTTACTCTTACACGGGGAGCGTGCTTCATTGGGCATCGGGGTTTGTTTATCGATGAGAAAATCGATTTGGAAATTCGAGTTGGTAGTAATGTTTAAAATGCTTATGTGAGCGAGTTTGTCTTGTATATAAGAAGGATTGTAACATGGCGGGATTATAAGTCAGTAAAAAGTATTTTGGAGAAATAATATTTGTAGTAAACTATGCGATTTATCACTACATTTTATAAAACAAATTCCCCCGCCGCGTCTGTCTGTCTGTCTGTTCGCGATAAACTCGAAAACTACTAAACGAATTTTCATGCGGTTTTCACCAATGGATGGGGTTATTCATGAGGAAGGTTTAGGTGTTTAATTCGTCCCGAAATTTTTACAGGATGGGGAAAAATGGGATATGCGCGTACGAAGTCGCGGGCTAAAGCTAATATCTTGTTGTTTCCTCCTCGATATTGGATACCTGTTTGCAAGACGAGTGTCAGAATTCTTGGCTTCTGATTATTCGCAACGTATGTCAAAAATCTAAAAACTATAGCAACAGCTCAACGTGTTTTCTGAGGCACGGGATAATCTCGGTATGTTACGAGTACGAGGTATGTTGAAATACAAAAAAAAATATTTCATACGAGATAATATTTATAGCAAAGTTTATCATAATTAAAAATAATTTTGAAGTTATTTATCCTGATAAGCTTACACAATTTGTTACACAGTTTTCACAATAAATCAAGCAGAATTCAACGACCCCTATAAATAATAATTTAGCTGGAGACTGTAATCTGATAATCAAATTATATATTAAATAAGCAATTTGTGAAATAAATTATAGCTATTTCGTTTCTGTGATCGGTTAAGTAATTAATCCTACTAACCTTCAAGTTACAATATTTTGTAAACGTACCTACCTAATTCACAATTAGGTAGGTACCGATTATTTATTTATTTATTTAAACTTAATGAACAATTAGTGGTACATGGGCGGACTTAATGCATCAAGGCATTCTCTACCAGTCAACCTTTGGGTTAAAAAGACTACACTGTGGTAGGTTTACAACAAATAAAAATAACATTTAAAACATAATTTTGTTTCGGAAAGAATACACAAATAATATATATTATACTAATAACATACATAAATATGCTAAAATAATAAACTAATAAATATGATATTTAATAATCTTACTGATTAAGAGAATTCATAATAATCATGACGAAGAACAACTAAGAATGACAAGCTTTTAAGAAGTATTTTCGGATTTTTCGCTTAAAGGAAAATTTAGAGACCGCCTTCGCTATTATTCGCTAACGATCTAACCAACCAAATCACTTAACAGATAAATGTGTTGCTGGGGAGTTTGTTGCGCCACTTCTTCTTCCCAGCTATAACACTAGGAAGTGGTGACGGGCGGGCGTTTTGGGTGACTGTCTTTATGTAGAACTTTGACGTTCAAAAAGTGCTGGCACTTAGCCTTATTTGAATAAATGACTTTTGATTTTGATTTTGAACTTTGAACCTTAAAATTATTTTCGCAATCTGCGAAAAGGCAAACAAAAAATAGCAATAATACAATAATATCTCGCAGTTTTTGCTAGCCTAATTTGGGTCCAACTGGATGGCAAAGGTCTCCTCCTTTCAAACCTTCCCATCTTGTACAGTCTCTGGCTAAGTTTGACCCGTAAATGTGGTCAGAGCGATGTGTATGTGCGAATGTGGCGAGAACCTTTGCCACAGTTGACCTCGGTGGCGACGCTAACGTTCCCCTCAGGGTTTCAGTGATTGGCAATCTTCACCAATCTCTTCGGGATTTGGTATAACATGGCCCAGCCTACTCCCACTTCAGCCGAGCTATTTTTCCCCCAACGTTTTTGTCTCTGTTAACTTATCTGAACCTTAAATTATTGTTTTAAGGACGTAGTAATTTGATTTTTTTCCCTAAGCCTTTTGCGTCCCACTGCTGGGCAAAGGCCTCCCCCATATCCTTTCAGACATTCTTTTCTTGCGCCACCTCGAACCAGCCTTCGCGGTGTGCATCCAGATCATCTCGCCACCGCTTTCTGGGCCGGCCTCGGCGACGCCGTCCATCCTCTGGCACCCATTGCGTGAGACTTTTACCCAGCGGTCACTATGCATGCGGCTTGTGTGACCCCGCCTATTCCCATTTCAGCCTGGCAGCTTTTTTGCCCAAGTCAATGATACCTGTTTTGGAGCGCAGCGTGGTGTTCCGTACTCTATCAATTCTTTTTAAACCTAAAATACTGCGCTCCATTGTCCTTTGTCATACCTCAAGGCGTAATCTGATTAAGATAATTATTTTACTGGTAAAAAATTACACTATCGCTAAATGGCATTGGCTACCATGGATTATTCCGGGATAAAACCAGCGGAATAATGCATGGCAACGAAAGGCCACGTAGGGAATCCGCTCGAAAATTTTAAATTGTTTCCAAACGTTTCACCTTATAGTGAACCCTTAAAAAATGTCTAAACTAAACAAATAGGACCTTCAAATACGCCACTTCCACAAGCAAATAAACGTTTCAGGAATACAGGATAAATGCATGTTTCAGACGAAGCTAATCAATTTTATAAAATTAATGTTCCACGTCCCAAAGCCCATAGGTAAGATAACTAACTAAATAAATATATTTCTATCACGATACCGTAAATAATTCACGAGCGCAGATCGCCTTGAAATATGGTAGCCATGACTTGGGGGTAAATAAACTAAAATGCTGCTCTGGGAAGCCAAAAGCGGTAACTCAATCAAAGTGAGTTTCAAGAAAAATAGAATTTGTAAAAAAAAAAATGATGGATTTTGATGAAATTAAAGTAGGTATATTAAGTCCTTTTCCAGGTCCACAGCAATATCTATGATAAATTTCATTAAGATCAGTTTAGCGACTTAGGCGTCCAAATGTTACAAACGAGTTACTTTCGCATTTATAATATATACAATTACGGATATTGATTTTTTAATCTTTCAATAAAGTTACGGGTGTTTCAATTAGCCCACCTGATGCGGAAAGTAAATAAATAAATAAATAAAATAAATAAAAAGTCTTTTATTTCTTTCAGAAAACAAAATTTACATTTTACAAGTTAGTTATTTTTGTTTAATGTTTGGAAGTTACTGTTTTGCAGAATTTTGGATGTGTTACTAATGTAGTTGCAGTATACGTATGTATATATATTTTTTAAATTATTCTGTAAGAACCCCTCTGCGGGAGAAGGCCTCCTCCAACTTGAGCCAGTTTTCTCTGGATTGCGCTCTTTGTGTCCAGTTTGGACCCGCTATACGTTTAATTTCATCCTCCCATCTGGTGGGAGGTCTCCCTTTCTTTCTTTTGCCATCTGGCCCCCTCCATTCTGTCACTTTTTTTGTCCACCTTTGATCTTTCAGGCGTGATATGTGTCCGGCCCACTTCCGTTTTAAAGTCAGAGCTTGAGTTAAACCGTCTGTTGCTTTTGTGATTTTGCGTATTTTTGTATGTCTTATTTTATCTATACTTTTTATGTTTAACATACTCCGCTCCATTCCTCGCTGGCATGTTATAATTTTATTTTTTATATTTTTGTTGAACTTCCAGGTCTGGCAAGCATAGGTCAGGCATGGTATAAGGCATGAGTTCATAAATTTTGTTCATACGGAAAGTACCTACTGATTATTTGAAAATTTCGAGATACCACTTTTTGGTTTCCGACCGCGACGGCAGAATTGCTCTCAAGTCTCTGGTCTCAACATTTTTTTTTTACTTTTCTTGATTCCTTCGTCACGTCATGATAGATTTATGGTTGGACTCCAGTGTTTATGGTCGGCTCTTTGGATAGATGCCGATGATATTTATTTGTTTACGTGTGTACTATGTAATATCTTTATTTTGTTAGGGTGGAGATTTATTGGGGTGCGGTGAATTGGTGATTGGTGGTTCGAGGTTTGGAGAGAAATTGATTGTAGGAAGTTTGCTGCGTTTCAGTATCTTACTTCTATTATAAATGCGTTTGGATGAATGGATGTTTGATACTCAATCGATGGTTAGGTGAAATTTGGCACAAGGATAGACCATGTCCTGGAATGTCATAAGAAAGTTTTTATCTCGGAAGCATGTTCTCTTGGGATAATTTCTGACTAAAACGCGGGTAACGCCACTGGTAGAAGCTAGTTTATTTGAGTATTTTTCGCCAGCAACAAAATTTGTTGTAAGCCAGAATCTAAAATGGCGGCCAACTGGAAAAGCGTCGAGACACTGAAAGTCGGTAAGTCCCTGGGAAATGATTTAACTGTCTTGAAACCCGCAACGAAATTGCAGTGCAGTATGGTTGAAATAAATTAATGGTGTTGTTGAGTTGCTTATGAAAAGACTCGGCTTAAAATAATATCTATAACTAGCACTTCGCCCGCGACTTCGTCCGCGCGGATTTAGTAGGTACTCCACAAACTTCAACGCCCCCTCAAACCCTTTTTAAAGGTAAGTTTTGGAAAATTAAGCACTACGATATCCATTCAACGGTCTCAGGATCAGCCTACTATCCACCCAGTTCACCCCGTTCACCCCGCCAGAGGTTGACTATGTAAACATTGTTAGATCTGTTTCAAATTTCCCACTTTTAGCTTGTTCATTCCAATTTCCACGTAAATTGAAGTAAGCAATAATGTCCTCCCCTGAAAAATTCATCAACCCTTTTCGCCCCTTATATTTGTTATTCTTAATTTTTTATCCAAAACATTAATGCCGTGCATTAAGTTTCTCCCCAGTTAGCTCAAACCGCAACATTTTTCTTACTTAGAGCATCGAAAAATCCAAATATTTGTTATTTTTCTTTTTTTATCCAAAACATTAATGCCGTGTTTCAGCTTCATCGGACTAAGCGTTAAGATTCTCCCCAGTTCGCTCAAACCGTAACATTTTTCTTACTTAGACCATTTTTATGCCCGTCGTAACTTTAAAACGAAAGGTCCGATTTGAGTAATTTGAAGTGTAGTTTACATGTACATTATCAACCTTAATTCTAAACAAACAAACTAACTAATCTTTACTCTTTATAATATTAGTTTAGATAGATTAGATATATAATCCTGATGATGTGTCTGTTTGAGTATTATTCGCAAATTATCGGCATTCGATTGAACTGAGTCTATAAAATAATCATTAAAATGTCTTGCTATCATTTTAGGAATATTAAATTTCATAGAATTGGTTACCTCCCAAGTTGCTTTAGACTTGTTAGTGCTAGTTCCTATAAAATAGCTGTTTTGAGCCCTTTGTGTTAATTTGATCACTTTTTAATATCTCTTTGAGAATTATTTGAAAGCCGCTTTTGTATCACTATTTCGCTTTATTCTGTATTGCTATAATAAAGTTCATAATAAAGATCAAATAAGTTCATTGAACTTTATAGAATTTACTGGTGATTGTGGAATACTGAGCATACAAATGATAAAAGCACTCAATACAATTGCAAAAGAACTTGGCCCAAAGGAAATAAATACTAAAAATATTCTGCTTTTAATTTTCAAGATTAGAATCAAAATTTAGGATTCGTTGAATCTCGTGAGTTTGGAGGAATTACGTTACCCAAAAAATTGGGGCGTTTTTCAATTCTATTAGATTAAAACTCCTTTAATTGTATTAGAAGTTTCAACTACCATTACCGAAGTTAATGCAATTATCAATGTCTTCAGAACTGTTCAAAACATTATGCGCGCGTGGATTTCCTTAGCAGAGTTATTTTAGAAATGTATTTATTATACTCTTCAAAGATCTTATACTTACAATCATCAACAAATATATTTCGAAAAAGATTATTACAGGATTTTATGTTGATAAAAAACTCTATGGCCCATAACTCATTAATAGGTACCAACTCTTAACATCTTACACACGTGATAACTTTTAAACGAAATATCCGATTGAGATGAAACAAAAAGTATTTTACTTCTACATAAATACTCTTGATAACATAATGCTTAATTTCGATAAAGATTAATATTACGATACGTATTTAACGTAGTTTTTTTTCTTTAGACGATTTAATAATTATTTTGAACACAAAATGGGTTATTGTGATTAAACCATGATAGCTAGATATATGTTCTCGCGGACTTTTTTGTAGGTCTTAATGGGATCTTCTAACCCGTAGTACATCATTTTGTTCTTTTGTCAATAGTTTTTGCAGCGCACGCAAAAAAAGGTTTTTGATTTTACACCTTGTGTTACGAAATAGCAATTTTATTACGGATCCCTAATTTTGAAAAAAAAAAAAAATAGCCTATAGCCTTCCTCGATAAATGGACTACCCAACACTGAAAGAATCATTCAAATCGGACCAGTAATTCCAGAGATTAGCGCGTTCAAACAAACAAACAAACAAACAAACAAACTCTTCAGCTTTATAATATTAGTATAGATATCTTGGGACAACTCACACACGGTCATCCGATCCCAAAATAGGCAGAGCCTGTGCTATGGCAACCAGACAACTGATAAACATACTTATATATTTCTAAATACATACATATTATAGACAATTTACACCCAGACACAGAACAAATGATCATGCTCATCACACAAAGATTTGTCCTCCGGTTTAGCAGTCAGGGTCACTAACCACTCAACCAACAGGCCAGTCAAAACAGGCTTAAAAGTTCGTCAGCCGCTAAATACAAGTGCTGTGCTCTGATTTGGAGAGTACGGAGTAGGAGTACCGAACAAATCCTCAAAACCAATTAAATATAGTTACAGTTATTTTTATTAAGCTATGCAGATGTTACTTATATGTTATTTGAGTGACTTACCTTTGGTCTGGGGTTTGGAACCCTTTGGATTCTTATCAGCTAGCTTGCTGGTCGCATGCGAGACCTGGAACAAGGACAATCATTAGTTAAAATCCATTTAAAAACAACAACTGGTGTTTTGCAAAAGAAGTTACCATCCACATAATTTTTGTAGTATATCTTTCTTTGTTTTTAGTTATGTATATCTTTGAGCATAATGTCTCGTATGCAAATACTTTATTGAAAAAAAGTCATGTCTATTTCGCAGTAAAGCGAAAAGAAAATTGAAATTCTTAGCGTGGGTACATGGTACACGTGTTCCTATAAGGATATAATGTATACACTTGCTCAAAAGCTTGTTCATATTTTAAACATAACCTGAAGTAAACACGACCTAAATGAGCACATACACAAACTTACCTACGTAAAAATATATAAGGAACAAGAACTTTCATCACGTTTTTCACACTGCAACTTCTGAACGAAAAGAAAAAAAAAAGTGGCCGAACTTCCCCGAGGTTCTAAGGGCGTGAGCGATCGCCCGTCAAATATTTAGCCTTTGGGAGTAGCCTGTCAACGGCCGGCCGACTAACTTCGTGCCCAGTACAGAATACCAAACTAAGGAGTCCGACTTACTTTCGGGGACTTAAAATATTGATGTAGCGTGTTTTTGGTGAACAATATAAGCGTTTCCGAACGAAGTATGTGATGTTAGGCAACTGTCAAATGTTTGGAACTAGATTTACCAATGGGAAGGGAACGCTCTCGGCGTCGAATATGCCATCAAGTGTTGCTTATTTGAAACTTTAATGTTAAGAATACTTGACATTGACGCTTCTGTGCCTATAGTTCCTGCACGCTTCGTTTAGGGGAATGTTCACAAATTAGACTGCGCCATCAAGCGTTTCATTTTCGAAACTTATAAGCTTCTTATAAGTGAAATATACTTGACATTTCTGTGCTGCCACCTATAGTTTCTGCTCGTTCCTTATCCAGTTATCCAGAGGTCAAATAACAGACACATAACACATAAAATACTGGTATTTAGTGGCATCCGTTTACACTGGAAAAACCCCGACATACTTGTGAAAATGTAACTATAAGTGTTTGTAGTTATTCCCGACCAAAAACAAGGATGTTAGAAGTTTTTAAAATAGTTACCTACCTACTATATCTTTTGTAAGGAGTTAAGCGCCTGTTTATTTATATCTTTGGAAGGAACCCTTATTTTGCCTACATGTGGTTATTTTAGGAAGTTGTGGCGTCTTATAATACTTCGCATTTGACCTTTTTCTATTTTTAGGTAGATATTCGAGTATTGTTGGAGGGAATATTGGGTTACAATGTTTACATTAGAGGATTTATCGTAAGATTACTATTTGCATACCTATATTTTGTGATAACTTATACCCGCGACTTCACTCATGTTAGGTTTTATATTCACCGAAAAGTAGCCTTAAACCGTCTCCAGATTCCCATCTAACTCTTTAGGTAGGTACCAATTTTTATCAAAATAAGTTCAGCGATTGTGGCGTGAAAGTGTAAAAAACAAACAATCAATCTTACTTTGCATTTATAATATTGGTTAAGATATATGCTCGGCTTATAGGGTAAAAATGGCCCGTTGCGACGACGCGTTCACATAGAAATTACCTGTCTATAAACCAATCTTAAAACAGACTGTAGGTATCTATGACAACGTATCTATGGTCACATCGTTGTCGTATCGTAAGTAGAATGTAGGTACACGATTAGTCTTTTACTCTTCGCAGCATCTTGGGATGCTGCGAAGAGTAAAATATAAAATGTTATTACATCCGTCGTACTTATTGTAATAACTAACTAAAAAACTATTATTCCTGGGAGCATTAGATCCTCTAAACCTAAACCATTATGAACTAATAACGTAGGTACTTGTCTAAATATGATGAGATAAAATCCTGATTCTGAAGCCTATAATATAACCACTCCAATATTTTGCACAAAAAAAAAACATTAAGGCCACAATTACGTAAAAGAATCCATAACTTATCTCAGCCATTTTCTTCTCCCTGCCATTTTCCGTGTACCATAAACGGGCCGTCCCGTCGTACGGCGGTACAATATTTAACACGACATTGTGCCCCGGTTGCCTGTTCAGCCTGTTTACACCTCCCCGGAGCAGTTCCAACATGTTAGCGGACGTGCGGTGATTTCACCACGGTTTATTGCGTATTTTTTACGATATTTAGCATCATGATAAATGTTCAAAGTGTTATTACCGGGATGCATTTGCGCGGGAAAAGTGACAAGTTTATTTTTTATCTGTGGCTTGGGTAAATACTTTTTGGTGCGTTCTTGTTCTTCTTTTTTTTAAATGAAAGCCGTATTTTAGGTGAGCTAATTTTACGCACCTATTTATTTATAGATGAACCTTCTTTCATAGACTTCCTCACGTGTTTTATTAAAATTGGTGAGATTATATACGTGCGTTTAAACTCCTTCATAAATCTTTTATTAGTATTATGACGCCGTAGCCGGTTTTATAAGATATTTTTCTTCGGAGCTAAGCTAACCCTGTAATGCGGTTCTGTATTCTCTTGCATTTTATGAGGCAACTTTAATAAATAGTGAGGGTGTTAACTTGGCGCTACTTTGCATACCCCCGAGTGCCATGGTTTGTTTTTAAATGTTAATCAGTCTTGTGAGATAACTATTTTCTTGAGAAGTCTATGAATATTGAATTGGGTGTATTTACGTTGTGTTGGAATGAAATCCAATCTTATTTTCCTATTCCTATCCAATTAATGTGAAAGATTGTTAGGATGCATGGATGTATGTATTCTACCAAGCAAAAACTACTGAACAGATATTGATGAAACTTTACAGTGATGTAGCTTATACATCAGAATAACACATGCATAATGCTTCCCATTAATTACATGCGTATGGATCCGCGGGCAACTACCAATCAATAAATAGATGGTAAAACTTGATTTTTCTGTAATAATTTTTACATTTTGTTGTTACTTTGAAGTTAAAATCTATACAGTTGGCGACAAAAAGAAAATATAATATTCTTATTACCTGCTCTTCCCTCTTCAATGTTCAAAATACTTTTTTTACCTTTCATCGGCAATTTACTTTCAAACTCCTGGCATCAAGATAAATTGCCTCCCTTAAAGATACTAATTATTTTTCTCAATATAACTTAGTCATAAAATTAGCAACATAATACCCGGAGAAGTTTGACGAGGAACCGTCGTCACAGACTAAGTTGCCGTCACTAAGTTGAGGCCCTTGTCTGCCAAGTTAGTCTGGAACTTGATAATATTTTATTTCAGGCCTTTTCGACGGCGAAGACATTAATAATGGGGTCTATGCATTAGACGCGTGTTTTGAACGGAAACTTTTGTTGGAAACTGTGGACGACATTTGAAGGGCTAGATTAACTGATGCCCTGCCAGGGTGGCGGAATTTGTTCGATAGAGTCACCGCGGCCCTGGAACGCAAAGGGAATTTCAAGGAACATGGATGGGTTTTAGTCAATAAGAGTCTGACACTCCCTTCCACTCCGTGTAGAGCGGCTGTCATTTGATGATTTCCCATCGACAAAAATTATCTTAACTCATACCTAATTCGTTATCTAAGAGTTTCTGAACCGAGTATTTGGAGTAAGAGCGTGTCTACTTGAATTTCATAGTTTGATAAGATTTCAGTAGGCCAATAATAATGTCGTACTTACTTAAAAGGGAAATTAGAGGGATTTTTGGCAGTTCTGGCTGTAAAAGAGTTTGCCAAACTTAACTAACCAACTTCAAATACTTAATTCAGAAATCCAGAATATGCTTCCCTCATTTTATAGGAACATATCTACAAATATCAACTTAAACTAAAAACGTTAAAACGACATCCATGGCAGAATATTGACCTTAAATTCAGTTTCGAAATTCGGTTTTAATCACGATTCCCCGTTCCGAAATCATTCGAAATTCCGTCTCATTTGAATTTCGAACCGAAACCACAAATAAAAGAGTTCTGGAAATGTCATCATGCCACTTGGAATGAGCAGTGCATATTAGAATCTCTTTTCAACTGTGTTCGGAATGAATCTAGACTAGCCATATGCAGCCGAGTGCCAATATTTTAGAAGGAGCGGCTCCCTCTCTGATCACACAGCAGTGACAGGGATGGAAGAATGGTATCCGATTTTCTGGCTTCCCGCTTCAGACAACCGTAAAGACTGTCAAAAATCAACAAATTATAGCACCGAGGAATCTCGGTACATAATGTATGGTTACCCATCATCGTACCTACGGACCTTTGCAAGCGTTGTTTACCCTCGTAGATCCCCGTGAAACTGTGATCATTACTTACCCACGAGTTTCTTTCTGAATATAACATAAAACATTTACGTGGATGTCGCTACTAGCTACAATTTGAAATATCTTTATTCGACGATTTTCACGCGCCATCAATTTTGACGACACATTCGAGGTTATAAAAGAAAATAGTTTACACTACAGTTGTTAGAGTAATGTTAGAAAATGGGCACTTGTAGCCATTTTGGTTTTTATATTTGTGTACATTACCGTACCTAACGTTGAATAAAATTGGAGTCGTTATGAATTATTTTGCGCTCTACTAAACTTTATTTCATAGCGTACCGATTGTGCTTATATTTTGTTAGTAGGTACTTATATAGTAAGTGGATAAGTAGGTATGTAATAGTAGTACCTACTTTACTTTAGATGTCATCTAAATTATTATGTTGAAAGTAAAATTGTTTTTGTTGTTTGTTTATTTTTTTAAAAAGGAAAGTAGGTAATCTCTGGAATAGTCAGGAAGTAGGAAGAGGTACCTAGACCTACTGAACTGATCTGATTATGAAAGTTATTTCACAGATTGGGAGCTAGGTACACTATTGCAAAGTACCTACCAATCATAGGGATCCCAAAAACACTGACACCAAATGAATATATATAGGTATAGGCATTTGGAATAAATTCTACCTACTTACTAACTTCCTGTCCATTATACCCACATAGTCTATAACGCTAGAACGACATAAGCCTCAACACGGGTGACTCACAAGTTAGTTCAAAGCGAACCTAAAATGTTGTAAGTGGCTTAACCACAATAGGTTAGAAGGCCCAGTTAGAAGTCGGGACCTTTATTAACCCGAGTCCTTGCTCCCTAATAGCAGCTAACCTCATCGGGTCAAAGCTAAACATAGCTTTGCCCAGAATTCGAGATAATTAGAAAGTTTTGGAACAACAAACTCTGTTTTTCTTGAAAAAGTTCATATTCCATTGCAACCCATTCCTTTTTTAGGATTTTTAACTTTTATTTATTTGTAAAAAATAGTTACTTAAAAATCAACTTAAATTACATATAGTTAAAGTCGATACTTGATTTGGTAGCCAGGGATTGAAATTATCTTGCATTCTTAATTCAAAATTATATTAATAATAAAATACAAAGAAGAGTCTAGTCGTGTCTTTGAAAAAGTTTATAAATAAAAACGTTCTGTAATAAACGTTCTATTTTTAAACTCAAAGACTAAACGAAATCCAGCGCCTAAAATTCCAAGATAAAAAAACATTGATAGAATACGTGAGAAGGCACTCAACATTTATACCTTTGCCAAAAAAAGTATAAGAACTTTTTAAAGGCAATTTTAACCCTATGAACATTCAATTGAGGACAGCGGGAAAATGTTTGGTGGGAGCTAGGGTTGTCAACGTCTTTGCGGCCGAAGATTGTATTTTTTTAAATAAGCAATAAAAATAATGTGTACCTTTACTTTCAAGGTACATCATTCTTACATATAATGTAAACTTACAATGAATGTCTGGTCCGTTCTGACTGTGAAGTTTCTTGCGCATTCTTCTTCTTATATATATGAATATCTATGCTTTGGAATGTGTAATTAGCTACTTTTTGGACAGACCGACTATTTGACAATTCAAAAAGGCTTGTAAAAGGTTTAACTGAAATAAATAATTTCAGTATTGAATTTGAGTTTGATACTGTATGATTGCGGGATTTTTCGCAAGAGTC
Source organism: Mamestra configurata (assembly GCA_002192655.3). Taxonomy (NCBI): domain Eukaryota; kingdom Metazoa; phylum Arthropoda; class Insecta; order Lepidoptera; family Noctuidae; genus Mamestra; species Mamestra configurata. The sequence goes on along the minus strand of NDFZ01004666.1, from coordinate 58,008 downwards.
ACCGCGACCCTGGAACGCAAAGGGCATTAGGAGGATCGCGGATGGGTTTAAGTCAGTAAGAGTCTGACATTCCATTCCGGAAGGAGTCATTTTACGATATCCCGATATCTTTAAAAAATAAAGTATTTTTTTCTCTCTTACAGCTTATATGTAGGTATGTAGATACTATGCAGAGCCGAAACATAGTGCAATACCATACAGTACGGTTGGCAACCCTGTTAGAGACGTCCCGGGGGTCGAAGTGACCGGTGGCGAAGGGTTGGATACGGTGCCGATTTATTTCTATTACCATCTGACCGCGGGCGGGTTGCGGTCGGCGTACTGAGAGCATGATTATTTCATCCTCTAACGTTGACCAAGCGATTGTTGGCAGCCATTTATTTAGAGGAGATGAGCCTGTGCTTTTTGGTAAGCCGCTGTAATGTTTATGTCTGGAGCTGTTTTTTTTTATGTGGTCATGTCAACTTAAATTTGAACAAGAAAAAAAACCTGTGAAAGTGTTATTTTTAACCAAGTCTTACAAAAAATAAGTGTAATTAAGTGATTAGTTAATTTATCAATTAATTAATTCAACAGTTGCCACTCTTTGAGGTAGAGTGCTGAATAATATAGGAAACTCATTTATTGATTGGCACGTTAACTACGAAAGTACGAATACTCCGGGTACGAATAATCAGATTTCAGGAAATTATGTGAAATAAATTAAAGGGTATCTGAAAAGAAGAAGAAAGAAGAAAAATCCGCAATTTGACGTGACCTTAGTTGTAAGGTCACATGAAATTACGAATTTTCTTTTCACTGTTGCGTATATTAAAAACAATTTTCCAGAAAAATATTCCAGACTACAACAAAAGAAACACCCTTCTCCCAGTGTATTACATTCTTAACCCTTCACAGAGAATAACTTGCGGGTCAAGATGTACCGATTGGGTTTTTCCCGGATTAAATTTCAGGCACTTGGATCTCTGGGGTGTAAGGGTTGACGTGGGGTGGGATATATATAGTGCGGCGCTGACAATAATTGCTCCGTCGCATGTCTGTGCCAGCCTTTAGTATAGAAGGAGTTCTCATTGAATTCGAATTTTGAATTTGAGATAGATTTCTTTTGTTCGTGTTTTGAACTGAGATTGTTAGGTTTAAAGAATCTTTATTTCTCATAAGAACATGATACAGTTCACTTATATGAGATTTAAATGTTGACGCTTTAGGATAATATGTTAGCGAGCTTACGTAATAGGTAATCCTTAACGGCAAGTCACCTTACAGTCACGTCGAAACATAGTTTAGTAGAATTTGTAGGATATCTGCCTTACTCGTCAGTCACGTCACGTCGTTTATGAACGTTAGTCGCTGAGCCTTCACGAATGAGGGCTCAGCGACTTCACGGTGACGTGGCTGATGTTTGTGTCAAAAACACAAAAAGATGATCTTATAAAAAAATAACTATTACAGTTCCAAATTCACAACACAAACGACAATACAAGAAAAACGAGTACAAAATCCGAAATCCCAGAGTTCCAATTATACCAGGATTTATCTATTCCACAATTTTACACTGCAGATTAATTTGAAAAACGCCGCGGGAGTAAACAATAAATCGCTCTAAACTGTTACCATGGCAACGACACACGTTGTAAATTGAATTTTCTAGCTGTATGTGTGTTAGTTCAAAATCGCAGTCAAAATCTGCGTTCATAACTTTGTTTGTAGTTAGAAAGGCATGATAAGGGTGTTGTCAGCTACACGCAAATCTCAGTGTTGCCAACCCGATCGTCTCAACCCATGTTTTATGTCATGCACGGATTTATCTAGTGTTGGTATTAAGTTGTGCCAACATTGCGGTGGTTTTTTTGTGCTGTTTTAGAATTAATAGAATTAATAACATTTTAGAATTAATAGAATGAATTAATAGATTAAGTTGGTATTTATTTGTTTTTTTGTTGTTGTTCATAGGTACAACGGTAGCTTGATGCCCAAGGTGATCCCTATCAGTAAACCAAGGGTGGTGAAGAGATAACATGGAAGGTGCATTGTTTATTCAGATGCAAGAGAATATAAGTAAATAATTGTGGCCGTTTTGTGCGAATATGACGCATATCTTCCCTACTTGCATAACTTTTATAATTTTTGAATCTTTTTTTTTTTGATATGCGTCATTCTTGTCGTAAATAAAATCTTTTTCTTTCTTTCTTTCGTTTGCTACCGGTTAAAATGCGCATGTGAATTATGAGAAAACAAAAACAAAACAAAAATGGTCAATCAAGTAACTCTGGTAATTATCAATTGTCATTAGTGCCGACTAATTTTGGTAGCGCTGTTGTTTGTCTTTAATAAACGTCTTGAATTGTATCTCTAAACAATTCAGTAGCAAATTAGTGTGGTTTCATTGTTTGAGTACTTTGCTGAAGTTGAATGAGAGAGCTAATAATTTGATTAGACACTTCTACGCGATGTGTTTTATTCAAGCCATACTAAGTAAACGCGAATAAAAACGTTAACAGCGTTGTGAGTTTAATATATATTTTTTTTTTTAATATTTAATATATAATCTTGGTAAAATAACAAACAATATAAAAGCAGAGTTATTATGGTAGGTATGGTAGGTACTCTCAAAATAACCCGTTAAAAGCTTCGTTCAGAAAATAAAACCATTTCGACACTAGTGCAACAATGTAAAATTGTCACTCGTATAAACTTTAACAGCTAAACATAAAGAAAACGGACATTATATTTTACAGTTCCATTTTTCGAAACGTTGCATCAATTTGAAAATAGAATATCGCATGACCATTCTAGTGTTATGTATGCCAGTATCGCAAGTTATAAAACTCACAATTTGAAAGTATTCAAATGGAACCGTTCGCGACACGGCAACTCGCCATTTTGCCGGGAAATTAAATTTTTTATACGTTTCATTTTTAATTCGTTTAGTCGTTTTACTTTGTTAAGTGACGACCACGAATATTCAGTAATATATCGCAGTAGGTGGGTTTTTACTTAAGTGTTTGATTTTAACTAAAATATGTACCTAAGTTTTGATCACATGATCTTAGCTGGACTTTAACGTTTCAGGTTTTTTGCAAGTAATAAACGATAATTTACGCAAAATAAAGAAATCTATATTAATTTTGTTTGATTCGAGAGATTAGAGCTGAGCAAATGGAATCCAATTTTAATAAAAAGTAAATAACAATAGTTGATAGTGCGAATAGCTTACTGTTTGTTGTCCTTTATTTCTTTCGCTTGTTTTTAAAATGTTGACACAAAATAAGAAATCGCAGTTTAAAATTAAAGTTCTTATTCTTTTCTAGGCTAGCGTGCTCTATCTTTAGCCACATCTTTGCGGACGAGGCTGTGGTTTACCGCAAGACTACTGGGATTGAAAAGGGCCCTGGATTTTTTACTCAGATTTGTTATTGGTTTTATAGAATTTGCTGCAATATTTGTGTTAAAAATGCACATATAACAATAACAAATTTTAAACAAGAAAAACTAACACTTCAAAGTTGGAAACTCCATTTGGCAGTCATTTTTAAATAACTGTCTACCAAATGGAGTTTGACTTTGTAGTGTTAGTTTTGCTTGTTTTAAATTTATTATTGTTTTGTGCATTTTTGCAATCGCGGTGTAGACTACAGTGGACGTCGCGATTGCACGTTCTAAATTGAGATACGTCACCAGCCCACACTTTTTAATTCCAACGTTGCCAGTATCAAAAATAAAGCTCGCGAGTCTCGCTAGTGTGATTAAGTTTTTCCATTCTGCAACTCTTCTTTGATGAGTTATTTTCAGTCGCACCGCGACGCGAATGGAATTTCAAATTTAAAACTTTCCTTGTCATCGCCGCGCTGCGTTCGCTGAAATTCAGGAACTGATGCAATTTTTAAGAGCAGTGCCGTTTTACTGAAATAAACCCATCTACCGTCCTAAAGTTTTTGCGGCCTTTTTAGTTTCCATATTTAACGTTGAATTAGTACGGCCAGTCCGCCATGTTTCTTTTTTTCCCGCGCGAGATGGAACGTGAATTAGTTTTAATTTTAAAAGAAAACAATAGCGGTTGGCCGTTTGCCAAAGCTCTCGGCATGAATTCATAAAATTGAAATTTCACGAACAATTTGCAACGTCAATTGTTATATGGTTAGTCGGGGGTGTAAATATGAATTTTAAATTGCGATAACGAATTTCGTGGTCTAAAATATTTCGCACAAACGTATATTTGGGAAGGAGTGTTTACATTTGAAAAATGTTTTTTTTGCTGTTATAAAAAACAAGGGCTGTAATGTAATTGCTGTATGTATGTACACAACATTTATGTAGATATTTTGGAACAAAGGTACCTAGTTGAAATAAATAATACTCGTGGGTATGTATACCGTGGGCCTTAGGTACATCGAAATTAGAATTAATATATTAACCATTGGTACCTACCCAATACTGAATTATATTTCTCAAAACTGATCCAATTAGTATGACAGTTGGCTTTGATAACTATTCAGAGGTCTACCGATAACGTTTTAGTGGCTCGACTATCACACGTTTGTTAATTGCTACCCATAAACAATGACCAATTAGGGACCTACAGAGAAATTACTAGCAGATTAGCTACGTGTCACCAAGGAAATTAATACCTACCTAAATTTGAATGATCGGCTGGATTTACAACCCACCAGCTTAACCTGTTTCAAACAAAAACTTCAGATCAAACTTCACATAGTTCGCAAGCACTAATGCTTTAAATGTAGAATTCAAATCTATCGGAACGCTGCACTCGAAATTTGAAATTCCGAATGGAACACCGAATCATGTCCGATAGAAGAAGAGAAAAAAATACCTTCCGGTGAAAAGAAAAAAAAACATCGCCATTGAATCGGAAAACAAAAGGATTGCAGGAATCCTTGCTCTGAATGGTCGTATCTATAAAAAGGCGCCAACAATGGCCGCCGACTAAAAAGAGATTTCAGAAATCACAGCTATCGTGGAAACAATAAAGTTTTTTTTCACAGTGACGTCGATTCTTGAGGTGAAAACGTCTGCGGCTCGATTTTTTTCCCTCACGTAATAATATTTGGTTATCTTAGCCTTGTTTTTCATGTTAACGTGTTATTGTTAGAGCGGCCATTTGCATTTTTGTCGTCTTCTTAGTTTTGTCGCGTGGAAATGTTGACCTGTTTTCGTTCGGGATTTGTGCAATCCGATTTAATATTTTTGCTGTGGTTCACATAAACGTTTATAGTTTCATATTTTATTAAAAAATTTACTCTTTCATTAAGCTTATAAAACTCTAGATGAAGATAAATAGTGTCAGAATGTCATCAATTTTCACTTTTCTTGAACACCTAATTTGAAACAATATTTCAAAACATGAAAAAAAAACATCAATAAAAAATCAAATTTTCCTGAATCCATTGGCCCGAAAGATTGGATTGGTATTGTTTTGCATCTAAATGTTCAGCTGAATCAGCGAGCCAGGTTGAAACGAAATGTTTTGGGCTAAAAATAAGGCTACCTTTCAACCTTCTCATAAAATATAACGACTGGTTTCCTTCAGGTGTAATCAAAATGATATTTTTATTATTATTCGTCCGTGTTTACCTTACGTTAACCATCGCTAAGCAAGTGGGGGTTTTATAGGTCTTCGTCTGATACCCAAAGTGATTGCGGTGCCCCAGATTGTCCAGCATATGACCGGAATGCTGAGTGGCTTAAATTATTAAAAAAAGTACCTAATCATCAACTCAAAAACAAGAAGAAATCGAACATCACAATTGAATGCAAACATTGTATTTTTTTTTTATTTGACCTTAGTACACCTGATGTTAAACGCTGATGTTGACGACAATATAGCACGCTTGCCTTAAAGTAACATATTGTCTTTTGACTTAAACACCCACCGGTTGTAGCTATCAGGAAACACAGACTCCAGCATTGAATTCCACTCGTTAGCAGTATGCATAACAAAAGTACTCCCAAAACGTTTTGTGCGTATGACTGGGTCAATATATACAAGCGTCAAAAATCTTTATAAAGAAATGTCATCTGCGTTTGACGCAACGCACTGGCTGTCAACGAAACATTGAGTATTAGTCAAAGTCGGATGTTGCCCAACGAGCCTTCGCGACTGATGTTGGCGGCGCGTGCGCTCCCAAGCGGACAGTTGTGAAAACTGCGCAAGGGCAGCTTGCATAAATGTTGTTGAGTGTTCGTTTATAGTGTCATTGTCTTTTAGATGTTAGAATTAGAGCATGTCTTTGTGTTTCACGAGATTATTATAGAGCTTGAAGGTAACTTAGTGAGCGCTTTAGTAAACCTTTTTTTTAAGGATGGGAAATAACCAAAAAATTACTTCTTCCGCTCTGGCTCTACCTAGAGCGGAAGAAGTAATTTTTTGGTGTACCTTCTAAAGCCCTTTGCGTTCCAGGGTCGCGGTAACTCTTTCGAACAAATTCCGCAACCCTGGCAGGCTCTGGCCCTAGCGGGCCCCGTCTTCTATGCTGACATCTCTTTGAGGCGCGCGTGGAAAACAACGCACCATGCTTTAGTAAACCTGCTAAGTGATTTTTGGACGACAAAACTCTAAGAAGCTAGAATTTGTTAAACTAATGTTTTTGTATGTTTGGTTATCTCTGAATTTAAAGTATTTAATGAAACTTCAAATTTTTAGGCCATGTTGCCTATCCCATAGGAACAGTGCATTTTTGAGGGTTGTACGGCAAATAATCTAGGTCAGTTAGGTATTAGGGCATCGACCTATGTAGTTTGGCTCGAAAATTACATCAAACTCATAGAAACTATTATAATTGTAGAACTCGCACGTCGAAAGAATGCTCAAATACCAAAAAATTCCTACCTACCATGTAATTGTTAATAAATATCACAAGACGAAGACCTCGCAAGAATTTTCTTTGAAGCCAGATCAAACAAACCCTCTAATTACTTGCTTCATCGATTTTAATTAGTTCCCCACTTTATTTATGTCTCCTTCAAATTGACAATAACGTATTTCAGCCTTGTACGAATTGCGTCGACAAAAAGTATATGAACGGACAAAAAGACGGACAAATTGTTCGCCCCATGTGTGTCGTGTCCTTGTTTCCTTAAAGGTAGTCGGTTGGTGCGCGGACGACGATGATTGTAGGGCTGGCAAAGATATCTTATCTACTGTTTTAAATATCATCTGGAATAGAGGATTGCTTGTTAGTTTCATCATTGTGAAATGCCAGCCACAGTAAGCGCGGGCCTGCGGACAGCGAGCGTTGGGTGGCTCGCTGACCGATCACCACCAGGCCCGTGTTGATGGCGCTTGTGTTCCACGCGCGCCTCAAAGAGATGTCAGCATAGAAGACGGGGCCCGCTAAAGCCAGAGCCTGTCAGGGTTGCGGGCCGTAATGTTCCATTCGCAGCGAGCATGTTACGATACGCGTGTCCTAAAATCCGAATAACATGCGCGTGTTTGTGCTCGTTTCTACGTAATGACTGCATGAATGCTCGCTTTTTATCATATTACATTACCGGTCAGTACCCACCTTTACATTCTCACGGCAGCCCTACCGCGCGCACGCGCCGGCCCTACTGCTCAGTATGCAGCAGCCCACAAGTATCAAGGCTAACCACATCGCCAGTACTTAGTTATCTAAGAATTAATTAGTTAATTGTTATTTTACGGCCGCTACAACTATGTGAGGAAACTGATCAAGTGTTATCTCGTGGAGTGGGGTGACCACCCCACTCCACGAGATAACACTTGACTTACTCACTGGCCTTATTTTGAAGATGAGTTGAGATATCTCTGGATTATGGTGTCTTAGACAGCTTAGAATGGATTTCGCCTGCGTTAGACTGTTTTAGTTTTGGAATAAGATGGTTTATAAGATGTTGGATAAGATGGTTTAAAACTGCGGTTCCCATTAAAAAATAAAATAAAAATTGCTTGAATTCGGACACAGAAATCTATAGAGTGTTAGTAACATACATAAATTTATTGCTTTTTTTTTAAGGATGGGAAATCATCAAATGACTTTTTCCGTTCTGGGTGGAGAGGAAGGGCGTGTCAGACTTATACTGACTAAAACCCATCCGTGTTCCTTCTAAAGCCCTTTGCGTGCCATAGTTTGTGCTCTCAGGTGTTATTTGGTGGGTCTCAACCCGGTACCGGGCCATCAAAACAAAATACCGGGTGCTGCAAATCCGCCTTGTTTTTAAAAAAGTATTTCATGGGCGATACCGAAAGATTACTAAAACGTTTTTAATAGTAATATAAACATACTTGTAATAACAATAAATGTGTATTATTTATTTGAGATAACCAGCGGGGCAAAAAAGTATTGAGTGGGTCACGAAGAGGCAGTGTGTAAATTACCGGGCCATGACAGGACAATCTTTGGGAAACACTGGTTTAAAATAAGACACATAGGTTCAAGGCAGCTTTAATGCCGCAACAGGAGAAGACGCCCCGGGCTTCGGGAGTCGCAGGGCGATCCCCGGCCTCCGTAGGCGCGGGCCTGCGGACGGCGAGCATTGGGTGGCTCGCTATCCGATCACCACCAGGCCCGGGTCCATGGCGCGTTGTGTTTCACGCGCGCCTCAAAGAGATGTCAGCATAAAAGAAGGGGCCCGCTAGGGCCAGAGCCTGCCAGGGTTGCGGAATTTGTTCGAAAGAGTCACCGCGGCCCTGGAACGCAAAGGGCTTTAGAAGGAACACGGATGGGTTTTAGTCAGTATAAGTCTGACACGCCCTTCCCCTCCACCCAGAGCGGAAAAAGTCATTTGATGATTTCCCATCCTTAAAAAATCCCTAAAAACGAAAATTGCCGATCAGCCAAAATGTTTTAAAGAATTGCCAACGTAACATTTCGCACTTAATCCAAAATCATGCATGACGAAGTGATGCATTTTGAATTATTTAACAATCGTTTTCGCTGTTAGAATACAACTTGATCAAGATCCTGGGTTATTTTTGTGATTATCCATTAGAATTATAAGAAGAATGAAAGATAGAAAAAGAGTTTATTTGCTCCAAGCATGACACATACATTTATTTTCTGTGGAATATTTAGCAAAATGACCATGCAATTTTCGGTCTAAATACTTATTTGACCATTAATTTACTAATAAGTCCTTTAATTCGCATGAAATTCTCCCGTTCCATTTAATTGTATTTGATTATACTTAAAATTAATTTAGCGACCGACCAGGTAATTTCCTTTATGCCATGACAATAGACGAAGCACATCAATTTAATTAACTTTGTCTAATTAAGAACAAGGATAAGCAATCAAGCACAATATTACGTAGTGATTCTTCCTCAAGGAAACTCCTGTAAAGACATTAGCACATAGCAATGGTGTCTGGATTTGGCAAACTTAATCGTTCCTTAACGCCTTATGTTAAATTAGTGTTTACGATCTATACATTGCATCGTCAGTCAAGGGCAAGCACGATATAATAAAGCTGAATAAATTGTATGTCTGTTTCTTTGTTTGAACGCGCTAATCTCTGGAACTACCAGTCGGATTTGTAAAATGATTTTTGTATATGATAGCCACATTCATGAGAAATGCTATAAGGCTATACGGAAAGAAAGAAAAGACAGAAAAAGAGTTTATTTTAGACAAGCATGACGCATATTAAAAAAAAAAAACTAAATTACAAAAGTTATGCAAGTTGGGAAAATATGCGTTGTACTGGTACCTGTTGTTATAGCGGCAACAGAAATACATCATCTGTGAAAATATCAACTGTCTAACTATCACGGTTCATGAGATACAGCCTGGTGACAGACGGACAGACGGACAGCGGAGTCTTAGTAATAGGGTCCCGTTTTACCCTTTGGGTACGGAACCCTAAAAAAACACTACAAAGTATGAAATAACTTTCATTTCAGAAGTCGGTGTTAAAATACGAAGAAACACCAGCAGCCTGGAGTAGAGAATCCAGGGTGCTGAGAAAATCTAGATGGAAAAAACCCGACTTGGTCTAACTCGGGAATCGAAACCCAGGGACTCACTCTCCGCTTTTATAGCCAAGGGACCTGTAGAACTCTTGGTTTAGGTTCTTAATGTTTTAAAGCAGCTGACATTGCTCTTTGTGATCTTTACGCATCGTGAGTCAAGGTTAAACATGATATTATAATAAACATAAGACATTTATATATTAATTATACTTTTATTGTTAAAGCGATGATTGTTAACTATGTTTGTTTGTATTTCATTGTTGTGAAGCAAAAAAAATTGTGGATTGTGTGAGGATTGATGCTTGAATGAAAAGGGATTCATTAATAGCGTGGCTTTATTCTAACTGTTTAATTTGTCTTCAAAAATAATCTCGTACCTTATAATCATTATTTATTTATTTACGTAACGCATAGTGTTTGTCACGCAAACGTTCATACATATAATATCTTGAGGCAACTCACACACGGTCATCCGATCCCAAACTAGGCAGAGCCTGTGCTGTGGCAACCAGACAACTGATAAACATACTTATATATTTCTAAATACATACTTATTGACAAATTACACCCAGACACAGAACAAATGATCATGCTCATCATCACACAAAGATTTGTCCTGGGTGGGAATCGAACCCACGACCTCCCACTTAGCAGTCAGGGTCACTAACCACTCAACCAACAGGCCAGTCAGGTCAGTAATATGTGTATTCAACTGAAATGGTGCAGCAGATGCGGAGTAAATACGCTGTGACAGACGGACTGACGTATAAGGATTCCGTTCTTGCATACAGACAGATGTTTAAAATTTAAAAAATGCACTATTTCTGCGGTATAACCCATGGGATAAAAATTGTGTGACAAAAGTGCCGTTTAATGGCCTAATTGAAATAAACGTTTTGACTTTGACTTTGACTTTGACTTTGTATAATATTGGAATATAATGTGTTCATTTGTATTTTTATGACTTGATTATTGCCTCTATAATGTTAAGGTCAACTGGTTCAGCAGTTGAAGGAAAATATCGTGTGAACAATGATTAGTTTTTTTTAATTGTTTTGTTCAAAGTGATTGCATCGTTCGGCTCATCATTAGAGACGTTGATTGTCTATGGTTGCTGTTTTGATTAAAAATAAACATGAGTGTTTGGATAGGTATTTGATATTAATGTCATTCGGCTGCCTAAGTTGATGCCGAAGCTGTATTGAGGTTGTGTGAAGGGCGTTTTCATAGGATGCTGTAATGATAGTACCTAAATTTTTTTTTTGTTTTTTTAATGATGGGAAATCATCAAATGACTTGTGTGTGTCAGACTCTTACTGACTAAAACCCATCCGTGTTCCTTCTAAAGCCCTTTGCTTTCCAGGGCCGCGGTGACTCTTTCGAACAAATTCCGCAACCCTGGCAGGCTCTGGCCCTAGCGGGCTCCGTCCTCTTTGCTGACATCTCTTTGAGGCGCGCGTGAAACACAACGCGCCATCGACCCGGGCCTGGTGGTGATCGGACAGCGAACCACCCAACGCTCGCCGTCCGCAGGCCCGGATAGTACCTACCTACGTTCACACACACACTACAACACACAACACTATCGTTTAGGGTTTAGTTTAAGAAAAATAAAATTATGCATGTGAGTGGGTACGTCGTTTTGTGGCAATTAAATACTTTTTATTTCTTACATAAAGCCTTTATGTAGATACCCAAAGCCTTGAAGGTAAAAAATGCGAAGCTAAAAAGCGATACTTAGTACCTACCAAGCTACTTTTTTGTATTTTTGTTTTAAAACGTTGCCCCACTCTAGGAATTTCTCCTGTATCGTGGGGGTTTATTGGGTGTATTTTATGTTTCCGTACCTTATGTTACCTAATGAACAACTCTAATGTGGTATCAAATCAATGATTGAACAAAATAAAATGCTTGAAAAGTGACTTTTAAGCACCTACTTATTTTTTTCTGAGAAATTTTAAACCAATTTTAGAACAATGAAATGTCTATGGAACGAATTCTTGTCACATTGTGTTTGGCAGACTTAAGCCTTTAACATTTTTAAAAGGAGGTATTCTTTAATTGTAAATATCTAATTATACTACGGAATCTTTAATTAACAGTAGGAATCTACAATATTCTTCTTGATTATTACCAGAGGTCGGAATCAGGTAGAGTTATTTATGTACTTACACTAATTTCATATAGCGAAAGAATAATGTGAATATGCCTCAAATCCCGAGATAAATTTTAAAGAGACCATTCCCCTGACTTTTCTGCACTTTAAAATTTATCTCGGAAACCTTACGAGTCTAGGCTAGAAGCAAAAAAAATCTTATTTATAAAAAATCGAAGTTTAAGTACGAAGATTATTAATAATTTGTATTGTGAATTAAATAGATACTAATAAAAATTGAATTTTAATAATCTTTGTTTTATTTGTCTTATCTATCTCTGAGGTTTTTTTCATTATTTATTTGTAATATTGTTGGCCGCACGGGATTGTCCATTAGAAATCCCGGGAAGATCCATATTACTCTTCCTTACTTCTCTACCTTATTCCGACCTCTGATTATTACCTAAACTTTGCAGGAGTGTGTCTCCGTATTAAAATTATAATTCACACAACGCCATATAGAGAGGCGCGATTTCGGCTTAGTCGTTCCACATTACAAGTCCTTGAATTCCAATCTGTTGTACGTTCAACAAAGGCTGTACCTATTACTACGAAAATTCAATTATGTACCGAAATAATTGCTTTAGAAGAAGAGTACCTACCAGCGTTATTATTATCTGGAATTCTAAACGAATATTATAGTGAGGTAAAATTGTTTGTTTTTCCCTAGATTACTAAGAGGTAATCTAGGTAAATCCTTATTCCATTACAAAAATTGTTTCACTAATTGAATGCTAATTAAGTTTCACTAATTGACTCATCCCACCGGCCCCCTTCTACCATCGGACATCTAGACGCACTGCAAGTTACCATCCCTACCTTGTTGCTATTCCACCAATTCGCACTAAACGTTTCCAAACGTCTTTTATAATGCGCACAGCAAAGGAGTGGAACTCTCTGCTTGCGTCTGTGTTTCCGAACGCATACAACCCTAATCTCTTCAAAATAAGAGTGAACAGGTTTCTTCTGGGTAAGCTCGCTCCATCGTCGACTTTGTCTCTGTCATCTATGACCTAGACTAGAGTCAAGAGCAAACACATTAAAAAAAAAATGCTACACTATCCCTCAGAGTCGTCGGAATTTTTTTTCGGCAGAAAACATAGTTCCAGCAAAGTCGCGATTGGTAGCAATTGTCAAAACATTCAGTTATTTCTGAAAATTCGGCTATTTTTGGCTACTTGTTATACATATACTAAAAATAAAACAGACATGGGAGTGTGTGGGAGGAAGATCCTTTCTTAATAATAATAAAACCACGAGCTATAAAAGATGATAAACTCAAAACGATAAATGCCACAGGTTACAAGAAAATTAACAACAACTTCAAGAGAATTAAATTAATAAATTAAAACTAATAACTGCAATCATCTTCAATTAAGATGGTATCGAGCTGAGGAGCTGCCAACATGATGATGTTAACGGAATAATTAATTCTGTTGAACAATCTGCAGCCGATAATGAGGCTCCCATGCTAGAAGTCAATTTTATTTGACATTTGAGAACCCAGTATTGAATTAACGTCAGATTTAATTTTAACTGGCTTTTCTGACGGCTTGGCCTTCGTGGCGTATCCTATCGATTCCTGGGGATAGCAGGTTTTGAACATAGCGACATTTTATCAGTTGTAACAATTTTTAAATTGAAAATTTAAGAGATTGAACACACGTGACATTTCGCCATTAATGCGTTTTTTGAGAAACTGTAATTTGTAGAGTTTCTCAAAAAACGCATTAATGGCGAAATGTCACGTGTTTGACAAAAAAACGCATTATTAGCTACAAGACTTACTCTATGTAAAAATAGTTTATGAAATAAATGAAAGAAAGCCTTTCCACGCGGCTCCGCTCATATGGCCTATCTCACGGGCACGTATATTCAGGATATTCCCTATATATTAGGATTTTTGAACCCGGACCAGTATTTCCTGAGATATACTCATAAAACAAACTCTATTTTATATCTCTCTTGTTTGGCTTTTATTGAAAGTAACTTTCAGGCAATATTTACAAATACGCAATTCGTCCTCATCGCTGTCAACGGGAAAAGTGCCCAGAACACTGGGCGCATTGCCACGTTGAATGGCAATGCTGATTTGTTGGCCAAAGAAAAGGCCAGCCCTCTGGTCACGTGAAGAGTCGACTAACCGTTTGCTGATTTCACGAAAAACTCGATGAGCACTCGGACCTCATGGCCCTAGTGTTTCAACCCCAAACGCCTAAAATACATATATCTCTCTGATTTTTTTAAGAAGCATATAGGCCGATCACAATCTCCCTGTTTACGAATTAAGAATTTGGAGGTGAGTACTTGTTAAACACTGAAATCCTAATGGGTATTTAAGGTTTAAAATACACCTTCATATTTCTTAATTGATTCAGAAATGCCAGTCAAATGACTTTCACAATTTTATTTGTGGCATGTTACTCACATTACGTATACTTACATAAGTATTTTTACATTTATTTACGTGTGTAGCACCCCTAAATATTGCGTGATTATGAATAATCTGATTACGGAAACCGGTAGTAATGCGAGTGCGTTGTAAATTCGTCCACATGCTGGCATTTTACTAGGCAAATATGAAAACCGGAAGTTCCGTTACAAAAGCAAACTTACGGTTTACCTAGTGTACTATAAACTGGGAATATCCGAGAATAATATGTTGTGTAAGACATAGTTTGAAACCTTCATACTCCAAAACTTATTTTAGTATTTTTAGATTTATTTTAGAATTGCCGTATAGCAGCACGGCATTCTAGAAACAATACTATCTAATTAAACTTTTCAGGGTCGGAATTCCAGATTTTTGGTTGATGGTCCTCAAACATAATGGACGAAATATGAGTTAGGGCTCTCTCAATATATACGTTTCGTTTGGGACTATGGTGGTGCGGGTGTCGTACTGCCCACGACTCAATTTTTTCCATAAAATTTATGCACCAAGCGCGCAGAGCGACACCGCTGCCGCACACGCACGATAGCAGGACGGCAACGTCATTTGCTTCATTTTATTTAACAAAAGCACTAATCAGTAGTCCATGGTTCGATTAAAATACACCACTAACAGACCGACCGCTTTGCAGCCCAATACGCTTTCAATGTCGACTGTTGGTGTCGGACTGCTGTCGTCCTGCTGCGGTCCTGCTTCGATATGTAGCATGCGGCACAGTAAACGTGCGACAGCAGTCAGACACAAAACGTCTTAATTGAAAGAGCTTTAGGGAATAACGCCGCTCTGCTTAAACTAGCCCTTCATAAGCAGGCATTATATTAGGTTCTCTGCCCAAAAACAAAACCACAGATTCACTTAAAAGTACACATCCATCAACTACCCATCCTCTCATTGGTAAGTAGCATACACAATAGCCCAACAGTTTTCCTTATAACTTCAACTGTCCAGTAATTGACCAATTATGTACAGTTAATTTCAGTGGCAGAACGGCGTGCTTCAACAATGTAATGTCGTGGCACGTGTAATGATCCTGACATGCACTTGCGCTGTCACGAAACACTGAGATTATGGAATGAGAAGAACTGGTTGTGCTGGTAAATACACTGTTATTGTTGTTTTAATTATGACCAAGTGCTGAGAGTTAAGATATTGTGTAAAATGGCTCCCGTGGACATGGGCAACACAACGCATATTATATATAACCCGTAGAAAAGTTGCGCTAGCCCATAGAAATTTAAATGATTATATCTATGCCCCAGCCATATCTACTCGAGAATAAACTTGACACACGACCAGGTTGCTAATCTC